>JAYMFT010072303.1:0-14546 GCA_038088735.1 Panulirus argus
TATATATATATATATATATATATATATATATATATATATATATATGTGTGTGTGTGTGTGTGTGTGTGTGTGTACCATGTCTCCCGCCTGAGCCTGGTACCCAATTATCGACCAGCCACGAAGGGAGGATGTCCACCAGGGTTAGGTTGTGGGCCGACTGCCCACGCCCTGGATTCGAACCCGGGCGGGACCAGTGCGCTAACTTAGAATTAGTATTTTCAACCACTGCACTACGGAGGAGGAAATCTGACTTAAGTGAGAACATCCTATATAACGGTACTTAGATACGCCATGATGAACTGAAAGACAAACGTTTCCTTCCAACGGAAACCATCGTCCCGGCAGATGAGCTCAGCTGTGCAACACTACCTCGGCAAGAGAGTGAAACAGTCAGAGAAAGCTCACTAACGCAGGTATAAATTCCAAAGCGACTAAAAAAAAAAACAAGTGTGGGTACGAAAGGTAAGAGGAACCTTGTGAGGAATCCCGACAGGCAAGGAAAGCGAGAAGAGGAAAACGTTTGTAAGGGAGGGGGAGGAGGGGGGCGTCAGTCCGTCCGTCTGGCTGGACAAACAGGGACTTTCCCTCTCGTATAGACTCCGTCCAACCTCAGGTCTGCCAACTGTGCCAACTAAAGTCTAACCTCTCACAACGAACCACTTTCCGACCCCCTCTATATTTACAGCAGACAAATTAAGGTTATAATTACCTAATGCTCTAACAAGTACTTTTTAACATTCTATTCTCAAATATCGTTTTGCTGAGGTATCTTGTTTTTGCCACGAAGGACCACTGGCAGCCCTGGTGACCTGTTCCCAGCTTCACTACCAGACGACCTGCTGAGTCATCACGGCCGGGGAGCGAGGCGCTGGTGGGCAAGGCAGCGGGTCGCTGGTGGATAAGGGAGTTGGGTGCTGATGGGTAGAAGAGTGGGGTATTGGTGGGCCTGGGAGTGGAGTCCAGGTGGGTTTGGGAGCGGGATGCTGGTGGGCAGGAGAGTGAGTTGTGATACTGGCTATGGATAACAATGTCTTTACACAGTTTCCAGGAAGGGAGACAAATGGAGTATGTGGTTGTTTAGGGAGGTGCATAGCCAGGGGTCCAGCATGGGCAGAAAATGAAACGTGAGTTGATACGGAAAACGTAACGATGGAAAAGTGTTTGTTTGTAGTCACCTATTTGTAGCAGTACTGTAGGGAAGGGGAATTCTACGCTCATGGGGCCCCCCATTTCTCTTGGACTTTCCCAATCATACATATTTTCAAACTTCTGTGCGTTGTCCACATTCACCGTCTCATAACTCAGTTTATTTCGTTCATCCACTAATAATGTAAAAATGCTTCTTTATATCTAAGTTTCTTGCTCATTTTGTATATGGCTTCTGGTTGTTCTGAATCTGCACCCTTCGAAGACCTGTTCACTGTCATGTCATCAAGCTGGTTTAAAATCTTAAAAGGTGGTGATCAGGTCACATCTCACTCTTCTCGGTTCCATGGTGTGAAATTTTAAGGCCCTTATCTAAACAGTTTGTCTTCTTTACTATTATCCGAATGTGGGTGTCTTGTGAGTGGTTATGGACGACGCCATTTTCCATGTCCCTCTAATACACAGAGCCTAACAACTTATTTTCTGCTAGATAACATTCATATCGAGATCTTTTCTTACAGCGTCCCCTCTACATCGCTTCACATTAACTCACGTTAAATTTCATTAACCAAGTATCAAACTAACTTTGGAGTTTTGTCTCGGTCCCCTTGTAAACTGATGCTGCCCTCCTTGCACTTTAATTTCCCTCGTGACCTTAGCATCATCCGTAAACACGTTCAGATAAGAGACCGATCCTTGTGGCGAGTGGAGAGCAATGGTCCCAAGGAAAGAGCCTGCGGCACACCACTGGTGACTCCCAATCCATTTCAAGGATTCCCCGACATGCGTCCTTTGTTCCCCTTTACTAACGTTATCCCTTCATCAAAGTATTGTCCTTACTCCTGCCTGAAGATCCAGCTTCTTTACCAGCCTCCTATGTGGCACAGTCTTACATGCTTTCTTTCAGTTAAGATGAAAAAAAAAATATGAATTCTCCTTTGCTGAAAACACAGCTCACTTTCTCATAAAAATCTAAGAGGTTCAGTTACCCACAACCGCCTTCCCCTGAAATGGAGTTGTTTTTCACATACTTTCTCCTCTGCAGGACGTCATTTGCTTTCCGATTATCATCTTTCCCACCCTCGTCAGAGTGACCGACTTGTAGTTCAGCACCTACATCCGATCTCCTTTCCTGTAAACAGGCTTGATGTTTGCCCACTTTCACTCCCTTGGCACCTTATCTTTCGACAGCGACAGTTTGAAGAAAAATTCAAGCGGTCTGTCAAGTAAGTATATGTGAACACATCCTCAGTACATATTAAGAAATTATATTGGTCGAGACCCCTTATGTCTTCTCCATATATTTTACTGTTCTCCAGCTCCTCCTGTGTGTGTGTGTGTGTGTGTGATGGTATACAACTTTATGTCAGTTACAATATCAAGCAAGACAAGTTCGTCCTTGATTATCTCTGACAGGAAACTGAAAAGTTAGAAGACAACAAAGAAATCCATGAAAAGAGCCCAACGGACTAAAACTACCGCGAAATTATAGCAACGAATAATTAAGCAAACAATTATTCTGATCACTGGACAGAATCTACCACTGTTTGTTATCTGTTAACGTTCCTTCTTTTCTTCACAGTCGACTGGATAACCTTCCTATACTAAAGAAATCCGATTTATCAACTTTTTTCATCCATCTCAAATGCTGACCCACCTGCCTTACGCCAAAATATTCTGTGTAACTGACTACGTGCGTGTCTGCGACATTCGCTAGGCCACTTCCTCGCATGTTTACTGTGAGGCCGTTGGCAACTGAGCTAATATTTGGAACTATTTACCGTCTCGTGTATTTCTCTGCAGTTACGACCTGCCCCTTCTTTGCAGGCAAGTTTGCCACTTCCTCTAAAACTCTTACACTATTCTCCTTTTCTCTTTACTTCTTTTCATCATCTTCACTATTTCACATAAAGGCCTAGCTCATGAAAAGCTAGGTCCGTGTGATACCTTCGACACAAAAACGTAACGTTTCATCTGTCACACTTATGCCTAATGATGTAATACACTTCTCCATAATAAACTATTAGTTGTTACTACTCTGCAATCTATAGAGACATGCTTTCCTGAAACTCTATCCGGTTGGTAACACAACCGTACCGCAAGAACACCCACCTATTCTCCTGAGAGTCTGTTAGGTCACCTGCCACTTTTACATACTGGTCACAACTATCTCAACCTACATTACTTCGACCGCCACTGCAGTTACAACAAAGCAGATGACTGCCATGGGTCATGACCCTTCACCGGCGGGATGGAAGAGAGAGAAAGTGTTTTGTGTCCACCTTCCTTGTCCATTCACACCGTCCGACCGTCAGGCCCGACGCGAATCTGCTACCTCGCGTAGTGACGTCATAATGACGAGTATTGACGCGAAAATTGCGAAATTTGGCGCGGGGATGTGCATAAAATCGCGAAAAATTCTCAAACACTGACCCGAAAATATAGATATTGCGCGTTAGCAATTCAGTATCTAATAACTGAAAAAAAAAAATCTGCAACGACATGAGATTTCAGTACATCAGTAAGTAATATAAAAACCACATTACAGCCGTTCTGAACTTTTCAAAGCCACTTAACATAACTTTCTTTCCATTAGTATTACATTACATCAGATAATCTCAGCTGACCACAGAAAGACATTTTACCCCTAAACAGACATTACGTTAATGAACTTAACACTGAGAAGTACACGTAAAATCAACCGTCCAAAATTTCAAACCATGAGCATGTCTTCAGGTTACTTTCTATTCTATTTACGGTTGAGACTTTAAGACCAACACTGTGTACCATAGTACCATCTGGACAGCTGTGGTGTACCTCTAATGGTACACGTACTTCTAGCTGGGAACCAGTTCTCTGTAAAGCTCAATGCTTCTAAACGGAAAGGGTCCTTTCATTACCAGGGGCAACGTAAAAATAGTTGTGACTAATGGATTCAGATTACAAACACGAAATTGGTCACTGATAAACAGCGTAGACATTTCTTACGTAGCGGCCGTCACCCTGCTAAAGGAAGTGCAGACCATACGAGACTGAGCAACAACGGACCCCCGGGGAGAGCGGAGGGAAGTATGGCGGGGCCGGTGGCTTGGGTGCATAGGAGTGGGTAAACCACTTGGCCGGCGTGATATCGCTGAAGGGTCTATAGTGGAGTCGATCCTCAATAGATGATTATTATCATTATCACTATTATCATCATTATTATTATTGTTATTATTATTATCATTATTATTACTATTATTATTATTATCATCATCGTACAATGTAACTAACGGCAGAAATAATTTGAATTCCCTTTTCTTTTTCCGTTTCATAATTCTCTATTTTTCAATTAAGGCCCGGCCTCCATGAGGACTTCTGTACGTGACTGGAGCCTTCAACATAAAAACAATCTAACCATTAAAATTCAAAAATAAATCTAAATAAGAAATAAAAAAAAAAATGTAATATATTATGAGTATTATACATTTAGTATAGGGTATTGTTTCCCGCGTTTTAATTGGTACAATCCCATACAACGTTATGCACAGCGCGGTCGGGGTACCCTTCCTTAGCCGAACAAAACCTAAGCTAACGGTGTACGGAAGAAAATGTGCTGATCTGAGCCATTCTTCAACTGATATCTATCTCTGGTCTTAACAAGTGTAACTGAACCTTCCCTAATGTTTTCTAACCTGACCAAGCCGTAGCCATGTCTCTGGTTTGATAAAGCCGTTCTTTTAGGCATCAAAGTTTCCTTTAAACTTTACTTAGGGTGATTTCATTTCCAGTCTTCCATCCCGTCACCCGAACCTCCCATATTTTCTTCAACAGCTCTGATCCTTGCACACCTACTTCGTCTCTTAAAATCCAAGCATTTCCTTCTTGTTAGCATGCCTTGGTTTGGCCTATAACTGAAAATGGAAACGACTGCAACCTTTCAGTTATCGTCCCATCGCTCTTATTTCTCTATCCTCCAAATGTTTTTGAATCTCTTTCTAAACTCTCACTTTTTTCACCAAGTATCTCATTCCCTTCTCAAACTTTAATGGGGCGATATCGCTATGTAAAGTCCACTGGTGATCGGATGCGCCCCCTTCCCATCTTTGGTCCTCCTCTCTTAACGATTTTGGTAAATCGTTTTTTGTAGCCCTCGACACCTTAAAAGTATTTGACAGGGTGTGGCACAAGACTTTGATTACTATACTTCCTTCGTTAGGCTTTCTTGTTATTTTCTGTTTTCAACGCATACTCCTATTTCATGTCATTTCATTGCAACGGTTCCCTCTTATCTTAGTTATGTCCCACAGGATTCTGTTCCATTTCATATCTTGTTCCTTCATCCTCCAATCCTATTCACTCATACCGAAAATTCCACTCTAGTACACACTTCAACTCACTTTCTCTCTCCCTCTCACTCCGATAATTCTTCTTATACTCACACTAAACATGTTTTCTCTTATTTCGGAACCTGTGCAACATCGTGAAGCGACGAAGTTGTAACCTGGTGAAACTCAATAGTAAAAAAAAAAAAAAAAGAAAAAAAAAAGCAATATCTGACCGATTTCTTTCAAAATCTCGCTTTGTTTCTCTCCCCTTCAGTTTCAAACACTGCACCTCAACCCTGCAGTGACATGGATATGATGAGCATAACCATATCTTCAACCACTCCATCCAGGAAAACTCACGTGTTAAACGTGGCAAAACCTGCTTCCAAAACGATGGGGGGTGTTTTGCATAGATGTAAGTTATTTTTCTTCCAAGCAGCTGTTCCATATCTACAGAGGCAGCATCCATCCGAATATGAAAGTACTGCTGACATATGTAGGGGTGGCTCTACTTCCACCTCTCTCTCTTGGTTAGAGCGGAAGCAAAAGCCTTCAGTCTTATTATCTCTCCTGTCCCCACCTCCCTCCAACCATCCCTTTCCATCTCCGGTGATGTTACTCTCCCCCTCCCCTTTTTTTTTCTACAGGTATTACCTCAGCCAATGCTCTCGAAAGGTGTCTGTATATAACCCAGCCCTGTGACCTGGACCCGCGGCACGCGTTTGGCTGCTGCTTCCCATAACTTGTGTGAAACTAGCTACATGAGGATTGACCGTTACAAAACGTTCTTTTCTCGTCCGGCAATAGTGTGAAATTCCCTTCCGGATTTTGCCTTTCCCTCTTTCTACAATCTTTTCGCCTTTAATCAGTTAAGTCTACAACCATCTGAGGGGCTCAATCAATGCCTCCTCATTTCTTAAACCTATAATCTTATCTTGAGATGGCCATGACTGAGGATCGTTCTGGACGTGCTATGTCAGCAACCATAAAAAATACATGAAAATCCAATCGCGTTTTTAGAGAACCAGAACTAGACATAAATTTTCAACTAATACATGTGCAGAGAATTATCATTCAACTTATTCACACAAGATAGCGAATGGTGAAGAAAAATAGGAAATCACGAAAGATAGTGTATATACCTAGTTATTTACGAGTACCAACGACAAGACCTACCGACTTAGCCATGATGGCAAGGCAAGCGCAAAGAGCTCTCCGTACTTCTTGCTTGAATAAGAATTACATAGATACACAGACCACACAGATTCAAGGTCCAAGCGAGGTAGTCTGGCCTTAACATTACTGAAAAGATGCAGTCTCCATAAAAACAGTACAAGAAAAGGATAGCATACCAAAAGCTCTCTCTCCACCCTCCGGCAACACGCCGGGCAGAAAACAGGTTGAAAAAAATACCTTGCAGGACTAATATGCCTGAGAAAAAAAAAATAAAAGAAAGTCAGAAAGTAGACTGAATGCGAATGCCATGTTCTCCATCACCAAATACAGGCACCCCTTCCCGTTTTGTTAAAAAGACGGTAGTAAGGATAAACTTTTGAACCCCAGCCTCGCGACTTACTATGTCTATATTCTACTGATGTGAAAGGATGATACAATAATTCCTTCTTGTTCCCTTACAGCATGCGACATAGTTTAATGAATATTATTAGGTGACCGCAGCATGGCATGGGCGTGATCAGTGGTTGAAGAGGTGGCATAATTTACCACTACGCTCTGATAACTGATGAAAAGAATTATTCAGTACCGTAAAGTGACAGGTGATGATCAAGCCCAATTTTGAACACATTAACAGTATTTTTCTAAACAGAGTGTTATGGAATTATCTTAAAGGACTAAAACGTCTGAGGAGCAAAAGACATTGTCTCCCTAAAAACTAACAATAGGAGAAAACAGCGCTGCGTTAGGTTACCACCGGAAAACCTGCACTACCTCGCACACTGAAGACCACGTCTGACCACCAGCTGTAAAACCAGTCTCAGATATACGGTGCGAGAGTAAACTCACACAGATGACCCAGACTTTACACCGAACGGACTTTAAGTTACACAGACACCCACAAGCTGATGACGGAGGGGTCAGGGAGAGAGGAAGGGAGTGGGGGGTCTCCCATGGGGTAGATGATGGGTCTCCCATAACTGGACAGAGTGATTAAGGTAGGCAGGAGCTAGGCATCACCAGGACATCACGACCCTGACGATGTAACTCATTCCTGCGGTGAACTCACGCCCCCTGGTATACGCCACTACAGTTCTTCGAACATCATTTTGTATTATTCTCTATTTTTGTCTCCTTACTAACCCCATTCACATGCTCGCTGTATCGATGGGTTAAATAACCACACTCAAGCGATTACTACACTTGTCAAATAACACACGCATACACACACACAAACACCTGGCTTAAGCTCGTGTGTGTGTGTGTGTGTGTGTAAGTGTGTGTGTGCGCGCGCGTGTGTGTGTGTACATACAGAGGAGTAAAGACAAAGTACATGTGGTAAAGATACAAATAGTAATCACATATACAGCCTGTGTCTGGCATAAATATCCGGCCCACAATGTCAACAGCATTCTTGCCAGGGATGTAGACTCCTGACAGGAGGGGAAGGAGGCGTAAGGTGTGTCCGTCAAACAATGACAGCCATGAAGTCATGAAAATGATGCGTGACGGCATAAAAGGAAGAATTATCGCCCTAAATGCCCCGTGGCATAAGATTCTGCCTCTTCACACATGAGTAAGGATATCAGGTCTCTTCAACCGTAGGGACATCAGTTGCAACGGCTCAGACGCATCACTGCACAAGACCACCTCTTTTAACACAGCGCACTCCCTCCCTCACTCCAATAGGATAAGAGGAAGCGACATGTTTATACTCTATGGGCTGTCTCTTAAGCACCAATACAGCTCTGAACTCATATCTCCTACACAGATACTGTATGTGTAACACTAATCATTTAAATGCTGTCAAAAGTCCAATGAGATTTAAAAGAAGCACGACAAACAAGGTCGTATTATTAACGATAACATACATTCTGAAACGACATTTGCCTGGCGGTTCCTGAATCGGCTGCTGAACCGCAACACAAACTAACGTCCCGCTTTTAATTACAGCGTAATTATCGACCTAGAAAAGTCCAAATGATTCATATATTTACTTAAGTAAAGTATATCTTATTTCTCGGAGACTTTCTTCTGCGACGGACCCATCTCATAAACTGTAACTTTCTCAGACACACCCTAATGTGACGTACCGCCCACACACACTTACCACCCTTCTCTGTCTACACCAATAATATGGAAAACAAGTACACGCACAAACAAAAACGAACGGGTTGAAGCTACTGAACCATTCGCGCCATCTTCACGTCCTACCACAAAAGATCACTCTACCCCGTGATGCAGTTCACCACAGAGTTAAAACACCACACCTCAACACAAATCAGTCCCATCCCAACCGTCCTAATCTCCGCTAATCAGCAGAGTACATTAAACTCCACGTTTACATACACGTAAAGGCTCATTTTAACACCACCTCTCTTAATAACAATCCTACTGTCTACTGCTGTAAATTATTTGCTGTATTTGCTATTAACCACAGTATTTTCTCTCTTTAGAAAATTCCATGAACAATCATTCCTGTTATCATTACTGTCATTATCATTATTATCATTATCAATTGTAGTAGTAGTAGCAGTAATAGTAGTATTACTGTCATTGTTATCATACCCAGGTAATACACACGATGGCTCAGCGACGTCACTTCCATTTTATTCAGTCATCCTAAGAACATAAGACATGAGCACTACAAGAGGCCTATTAGCCCATGCTAGGCAGTTCCTGAGTCTATCCACCCTACAATCAACCGTCTGAACCCATAAACACATCCAACCCTCGTTTAAAGCTACCCAAACACTGTATCCTCTCTTCAGTACCCATGGATCAGCTGTAGGTATTTACAACAAGGGAGTCCAGGTGACTATTTCTGTGAGTCAGTCATGGAAGGCAAAAAACGGGGGACTGACCAGAGTTAAACTTGTGTCTGGAGGACTGGTAGTGGTGCCGCAGGGGACGAGTCTGGTTTCAAACATGTTTAGGAAGTAAATTTCACTAAAGTTTTTAGAGAAAAAAAATGAATACAGGAAGAAAATGATAGTAGTAAAATTGGTGGAGACGAGTGTGGAGTTACGAGAAAGAATCAGAAATGATTCGCACAGTCAAATGTGAAACAAGTTCTCTTAGTGAAAAATACAAACGTGTTTTTCATCGTATTTCTCAACTTCGGCTAATATTACCTGATGATCAAGTCCAAGAGGTTTAATTGGTAGTCATACTAACGAGAAGGAAAAGATGAATTTGTTTTCCTCATCATAAAGACATGTTTAACGCTTGCATTTCTAAGCAATGAATGACAAAGGTCGAGGGAGATGGCAAAACTCAAGGTTAATTTCTGAGGATGTGGAAAACACGAGCTGTGGTAAAAGGCAACCTGTTCCGCTGCTTAGTGTTTATCTAGGTAACCTGCAGATGCCTGGAAAGCACTCACCTGTGGACAGGGAACTGGACACTCGGAGCAGTATCACATCTTCAGCATACATGAAACATATATGGTAGGTACAATCTCAGAGAAACATTCTTCCATCTTCTAAGAAATCTATGAAAGCCTTAACTAACAAGATTCTAATATTAGGTTAGACTGAAGGAAAAGTATCTGGGAATCTGGGTAAACACTTAAGACTAAATAATGAGTTTCTAACACGTATTTACTGCACCTATGTCACACAGTCTAGTATAGTGAATGGTTTCTACCACGGGGAAAGTTTCATTCAGGTGTGTAGGAACTTCCCTACGCGGGATGAAGGATAAGATGGCAAGTTTTCAGAGAATTACGAAAAGTTCCGAAGAAGCAGAAATCTACTAATATTTCATAAAGTAAAGGTAGGAACAGACTCTGGGCGATTTGCTTACGAAATTCATTTCCATATACTACCAATGGTAGAAGGTTGTCACAGGGCATGTCGAGTCAGAGGCATAGGATGAATCACGGAACTTCGGGTGAAGGCGAGCAATGATGGCTAGCAAGTTAATAAGGTTCACGGGAGGAGTGAAGAAAACAGTGCTACGGTTTGGTCCACGGGTTCAAGAAGTAGAAAGAATTAAATGACTCTCTGAGCATTACCTTAAGACTGAATCAGGAGCCGAAGGGTGCAATTAAGTAGAGAATATAGTGCAAAGGTTAAAATGTTTCAAATACCGAGTTTTCGCACAAAAATCAGTTTGGATTTATTTCTGGGATAAAGGTTCAATTCGGGGAGGAAGATTTCGCGTCTTAGAAGTCAACCTACCCAACGTTGAAGCGCCTATGAGTTTCAGGGGCTGTGAAAGAGATATGGCAGGATACGTGTTGTCGGGCAATGATAATGTTTTTGCTTCTTTGTGATCGATAGGCTAGGTTTTCCGTCGCATGAACGAAAACAGGAACTTACGGCTCGAACAACGAAGCAATTTCTCTGGGAGAAAATATAGACAATGAACGTGGTCTGAGAGATGTCTAACATATTCCATTAACAGAAACATGAGTCGCCCAACTTCCTCCATATTTTTCTCTCCAGATAAAACTCCCAATAACGATGGCTTACCTGCACAAGAAGCAACACCGCTGCCAGCCGCATGATGTATGGTAGCCTGGAACAAGAGAAGAAAATTTTAAGTCTACAAAACACTCTGAGACCACATGACTCAACTAACTACTTTACGTGCTATATTACAGGGGTAATCACCACTAATCTGGCCTATGATATGGTAGGGGGGGGGCACCCCGGGTATAGAAATCCGTCCCGTCCTCTTATAGTACATATACAGTAGGTAGTTACACTGAAGATGCATGGGTACAGCGTGACCTACAGATCACACTGCAGCTGAACACGACGGTTCAACTCTTGGGTATGATTCCCTGGTCATTGACCTAACCCTATAGATGGTCAGGTCAAAGGCCACGGCATCACACTCAAGGGCCGTGCCGTCGTGTTCGAACGATATAACAGCGTGAATGAACCACCGAATCAGCCGGGGCTTCAGCCAGCATGACCAGAACCACGCGTCCTGAATACTGAGTATATTCCAACCTCAATAATCTTACCCAGACATCTTCCTGTGTCTACCTAAAACCTCACTATATCTGCGCTCCTAAAATCTCAGCATACCTACCCTTAACACCTCAGTGTAGTTGCTCTTGAAAGTTCAGTGTCTGTGTGTAATGCCTTAAAAATGAGCCATATGCACAGTGAGTGCATGTGGTCTTGGGATTATCCTTCACACCTGAAGAAGGCGTTGAAGAGTATCCGGCCTTAATGACCCCTGGTAGTTGACAGGGCTGAAGCCCAAACAACCAACCAGTCTCCACTTTTTTACAAATCTTTTCGATGTGTGGTGTACCGCCAAAAATAGTCCTGCAATTTTCCTTTTCAATTTCTTCTGTCTGTCTTTAAATTCTGGTGTTTAATGGCTTTATAATTCCCATCTGGTTACCCTCAGAACATCAAACATCAGTAAATGACCCCTTTTAGACCTTAATGTAGCGTCTTCAAATGACTCGGTGAAACCTGTGCTAAAATCCTTGCTGTATATGATTTCAGAACGTAAAGGTACTCGCCCTTAAACTCAGAATGGAGAGGTCTTTAAAACTTTAAGTACCCTATCTTTAATGCATTCAACGTACCTTTAAAACTTTCAGTAACCTACCTTTAATACATTTAACGTACCTATCAATAAGACCTAAGTCAATCTACCCTTAAAACATTACCGTACCTGTCCTTAAAACGTCACATCAAGATTAATCTATAAACTAGGATACTTCATTATACTTGAAGTAAAAATTTTCAGTGAGCCTGTTCAGCTCTTTAAGTGATCTTCTTAAACCCCTCACCGAACTCGGTACTTTAAAACACGAACGTAGTTCCCCTTTAAGGACATCTTTCTTAGCCTCGTTCGAGTCGAGACGACTGACGTGAACACACTCCCGTTACCTGAACACTGGGACAATAGATCCTGAGGGTTGATAAGGGACGGAGGGAATTGTGATAGCTCAACATGCAGGCAGACGGGCAGCGTCACACACCTCCCTGGTAGTAGGTTTGTTCCGTTCCAGCGGACCTCTGCCCCATCTTATTTCCTCTCTCTCTCTCTCTCTCTTTCTCTCTCTTTTCTTTTTTTCTTGGCTCTTTCTCACAGTCACATAACTTCACAGGCTCTCTCGCGCACACCAGCATTAAGAGAGCTGAGTTACAGAGAAAGATTAGTGGCCTAACATTTGAAGAGTAATGGATGACCTGATCACAACTTATTTTAAGTTTCTAGACCAGTCTGATGACGCCAAGAGTGAACAGTTCTTCGAGAGACGAAGGGATAGAACAACCGAAGGACATAACACGAAATTAAGCATATGGTGTGGCAGGGGTGGTGAGTGAATGGAGCACAGTGGAAGTGGTTTAGTAGGTATGGAGAGTGTGTAGGGCAGCATGAGAAAGTAATCTTGTACCAGACGCTCACAGTAATCATTATCCGTCTTACATAGAGAGACTAAGACAATGTACTGTACGAGTAACTGATGAATAAGATCATTTAAGCACAGTCGGAGAGGCACTCGTATTACATTTACTTATCAGTCTCGGAAAATTCATGAATAAATCCCTTGTTAGTGAAGGCCGGGAGACGGGAGGTGCGTACACACCAGGTACTATATTTTTGACCTACGGAGATGGTGCAGAACACCTCAAAGAAAATGAGAATATATGAGCTGTGTACAAGGCGAAGGAAAGGTCAAGAAACATGAGTTTTTTGGGGAGAACTGGAACTCTACATCACGCATGGAAGAATATTAAACGTCCTTTAAAAAAATAATTTGGATCATATAGAAGTGTTCAGTATAACCCGTGAACACTGATATGAAAGGAGAGATGAGAAATGCATGTAGGACGACCTCAGACACTGTAAGGCACCAGGGATGGTCATCTACCGACCGCACTAGAAACCACATATAGACGAAGTGACTCGGGAATGCTACTGAACCATCCCGGGACATAAACTGCCAGCGTTATATGCTGATGATGCCCTCCTGCTGGCGAGCTAGCCAATACCACGACAAGATAAGCTGAGTAAGGAGAGCAACACCTCACTCAGACTGGCTGACGGTAGTCTGAGGGCGAAAGTATAAACTCTGAAGGATCCTTTTTTGGGCAGACAGCGGCAGGAGAGGAGGTGAAGGTAGTAGGATGGTTCATGAGTGAGGGGCTGATGCTTTGAGGTCCTGCATCAATGGGAAGAAATATCAGCAGAAGACATAGACACTTGGGGCTGGGGTTCCAGGCGACTACAACAATTATATATAAATTTATTATATATAAATTTGATCCTTTTTTTCCTCAACAGAGATAAATAAAAAACTAGTGGCGATAAGTAACCTCTGTACTATTGCTGTAAAAGAAAAAACAGACTTTATAAGTACAAGAATTGTAATGTGTAGAAAAAGTTGAACCAGCGAATGGGTGAAAGTATTCTAAGATGGTAACAGTCTCTGTGAGGCAACCAGGATTTTGGATTATTCCCGACCGGAGGCCGCTAATCGCGTCGGGCAGCGTTGTGTACGAGGAAAATAAACGAAGGTGTACGTCTGTGCGGACGACACGGATTAGTGTGAGGTGCGACTAAATACGACGTGGAGTGAATGGCGGTTTGATGAACCTGATCATTCTTACCGAACTAGACGTAAGTTATACAACGAACTGCCTGAACCTGATCAAAATCCTCCATACCATTGTCTCTTTCCAAATCTCACTCGTTCCCCAATCTCCATACATAGCATGATTCAACCCTGGAATAACACTAACATGAGCAAAACCTGATCCTCTACTCGACCTTGGAAGCCTGACTTCATGAACATCATAAAATCTGTTTTCCCAAATCTGTTTTCTTATGTCTTTTCCAATAACTATGACCTGGCACATTTTAAAAGACAGATCTTTCACTTTCTCAAAAATTCGTTAATACTTTTGTCTGTTCTTTTTCCTTTTCATTAATCACTCT
>JAYMFT010072324.1:0-14545 GCA_038088735.1 Panulirus argus
CATACATACGTATATATATATATATATATATATATATATATATATATATATATATCATAGCTCTCCGTCTTATGCTCAAAATAACGCTACTGTAATTAAAGATTAACAGTATAGTTTAATCGAAAGGAAAAAAAATTTAAAACACCCCGTATACGTGCTAAAAATCAATGAAAACAAAGTTAAGAATACACTAATTATGATGCATCAAAAATATTCAAAACTTAACTATGTTACTGTAGAGTTAAAGTACTAATAAATCACAGTGGCAACACTACTAGAGCTATGATTATGTAAAAGTTTCCTTGCAACTAAAAACACGAATATTTCGCAGGCAGTCTGTTGTGTTCCAATGAAGTGTTTTCCCTTGCACGTATACAAGGCCTCCAGTAACCTTATCTCTCATTCCTGCTGGTGTTGCTGGCCAGGGTTGTGATGTGTGTCTCACACATCGGGCGATTCTGTCCAGTGAGACAGATGTCTTTCTTCACCTCATTTCATATCCCTCTTTCGTATCTCTTCCTCAGGCGCGTATTCTCTTCACTCTCCTTCCCCCTTTAACGACCATCTCTCGCCTCTTTAACTCCATCTCTCCAGTTCTCTTTCTGGTTTCTGCCCTCCGTATCTCTCCTTCCTTCTCTCCTCGTCTATTTCCCAATTTCTACTATTCCACCTCTCTTCCTTTGTGTATCTATCCTCTATTATTTCCTTCATTTTCTCCTCGTCTATCTCCATTCATTTCCTGTCCTTCGCCTCTCTTCATCCACGCCTCTTCTACTTCTCCTTCTGCATCTCCATATCTTATTCTCCTCTCTCATTCTTTCCCTCTTCCTACTCCCTTCCTGTGTTTTCCCTTCCTTCGCCTCCTACCCTTTCCTTCTCTTCCATTGCCTATAGCCCTAAACTTACCTGCCTCTTTGTTCTCTTCCATTTATTAGTAATATTCTATCACAGTTGTTCTCTACCACTCTCTGTTCCATTTGTCTCTCTTCTCCACTCCATTTCCTTCATTCATTCGTTCTCATTAAGACTCTTCTGATTTTTGCTCCTGTTTATTCTTTTACCTTCCATTCTCTTGCTCTCTCCCTGTCTGTTATCCTCCCTTGTATTGCTTGCCTATACTTTCTCCCTTGCTCTGCCTATCTCCTTAGTCTTATCTTCTATCTGTAAGTCCTTTTTTCCCCTTGTTCACCCTTTCCCTTTCTGCAATAACGTCACTCTTCCCTTTTCTGTCTACTTCTGTCCCTCTTTCCTTCACCTCTCCTCCTCCTCCCCTCCTCGCTGTTCCCCCTTTTGCTTTCCCTCAGTCCATTTTCTTTCTCCTTTTTCGCGTTCTTTCTTCCTCCTTTGTTCAGCCTAACCTCTTCTCCCTCGTCGTTTGTCACTCCCTTGAAGCGCTTCCCTCCCTCTTCCTCCCTCTTCTTTAGCTTTTATCTCTCTCTCTCTCTCTCTCTCTCTCTCTCAACCTCATTCCCTTTCCTCGTCGGTTCCTCCCCTTCCCTTGATCACTCGACATATTAATGTCATTTTCCTGGAGGTAACTGGAAGCCATTGAAGCAAATGACTTTTCCTCTAAGGTTTCATTACATTCTTAATTCCAGTGGAGAACTGTAACTTGTTTAAGTGGGCTAATTTGATGGTTGTGACTGTTTGAGCCTTGGGTGCTTTGGCCAGCTGATTGGATGAGCTTATGGTGTTTAGAACAAATTGACCAGTTTACTTTTAGGGTGAATAAGATCGGTAGTTGCTCGAGTGAAGAGAGAAAATAAACAGTTGGACTGGCTGATTGGTTGCGCTTGACTGGTTCTCTGGTCCGCTTACTATACGAGACAGTGGTGACTAGAGTACTCATCTAATATACTTTGGGGCAGCTCAGTGAGCTGGTCTTGTTAAGCCAGGGGCACTAGGAGTAGTTAACCAATTGAACTGAATATGGTTGGATTAGATGGTCATTTGAGTAAAAGTCGGGTGAGTGAATGGACTGGCTGAGCTTAGCAGGTGACTGATTTAACTAATAAAGGCTCCATCATTCAACTATGTTAAGCTATAACTTGTTAGATTAGGCAACTAGACGAAGAGAGATGGTTGTATAGAGTGACGGGTCAAGCGACAGATGATAGCATCAGTAGTCACAAAACTGAATTGCAAATAGTTGAATCTACTGACTGGCTGACCTAGAGGTGACCGGATGAGGTCACTGATTTAGAGAAGGTTGAGCAAGGGATGATTGAATCAACTGAATAGCTCGATCAGCTGATCGGATGAGCTTTGGATGACTGGATTAGCTGACCGGCTCAGATAGGGATGTTTGGATCAGCAGACTGGCCAAGCGAGGGATGATCAGATTATCTGACTGGTCGAGCTAGGGATGATTAGATTAGCTAATTTTGAGTGATCTAGGGATGATTTGATCCTATGTTTGGCGGACCCAGGAATATTTGGATTAACTGATTGGTTGAGATGGGGATAGGCGAAACATTTGAGTCGTTAAACCGAGGAAATAATAAATCTGAAAAAAAATGTAATGACTTCTGGTATAAGAACCAGATTCTGTGTAACAACAAAATCATATGCACAATTAAACATGTAAATTTGTAAACAAAGGGAGATTCATATATGGACAATCAACAGGAAAGCAAAATGATATTGCAAGATCACGATTAACAAGTTATAGAATAAGAATCTTGAAGAAGTCATACAGAACCAGTGGTGGTACTTGGCAACATCCTCCTGCCCACAGAAGACATATAAACAAAGATCTGTATCAGCGAATTATAGACTGGACGCCAGATGGCCTTGACTCTTGACTTATCGTCTCTAGTTACTTATATTTTCTAAGTTACACGTATTAGCGTTATTTCTTTTTTCTTTAAGCCACTGGTTTGATCATTCAGACCAGGAGCCACACCTTAGATGAGACCGGATAAAAGTGTTCTACATTATATTTTGAGAAGGCTGAAGAGTTGGTGTCAAGTACACGTCTCTAATGATCTTAAAAGGGTGCGTAACGCACCTGCCAAAGAGACAGACACCACGATACTGAACTACAGATAGGTTATGATGTACGAAGATGTAGACAGTAATGTTACAATACTTTCAGTGTGAGTACAGCTGTATCTCCTCATGATATGCCTCGTTCGCTCCGCCGGCTAAAACAGCAGAGTTTGGGAATTTTCAACAGTCATATATAGCCCAAGGGATTACATCCTGACATGCCATGGAACTGATTAACAAACAGTGTGATACAGGACCAACCATCGAGATAATAAGATTCTTTCATGATCATTTTAGGTCTAATTCTTAAGTCTTAGTGGTGTCCACAAATCTCAAAATAGGGTTACCCAAAGAGAGAATGAGTAACCATAATGTTTCCTCATAGATAGGCTGCACACATGGTAACAGTGTTCTGAGAATTACCTTTAACACCTGAAGGTGTAAAAGGCATTTCGATTGATGGAAACAACTTGACACTGACGGCCTTCAACATAAAAAAAAAAAAAAAAACGTCATTTATGTGAATACTGGAAGTTTGCCTAATACCTACGCCTTCCCAGTAACTCCAAGATCTGGGTAAGGCTAAGGGCTTGATCTAAACGTTAGAATGTGCTCGACCCCAATTACATTTTCCCAAGTTTTTGACATTTTGTTCGAGGCAGCCCCGGAGGGCGCCACCAGCACTGAATCATCAGCATACTCAAACAAACACGAGTGTGTGTGTGTTACCTAAACGACAGCCGTACTGAATCTTCATTCGTGGCAAACAATATCATCCCCCGATACAGCGCTCTGTTTCACCTCACTGTCTGGGGAAAATACCTCAGAACGCTTGGTAATCCCAGTCAAACGCTACCGGAAACTTTCTGAAACGATAAGAAGCAAATTGCTCTCACAGGGTAAACCTTACACTTAATTAACTCACTGGATACTCTGGCGTGTTGAGATTTATAAAATGCTGTGAAATCCTAGAGATACAAACACGATACTGCTACCGAGGGAATCATAAATCCGACTTGCCGACAAGAACTGCGAAGCTTTGTCGAAAAAAAAGCGTATTTGTAGGCAAACAGAAAATCCTCCAAGAAAACTGTGATTTGATTGCCAGAAATTTAGTTTGTTAGAATGTTTAGTGTCATTCTCTCCGTAGCCAGATGAAGGTGATGAGAACGCCTAGTATTCCCTGGGATCTGGAAGCGCTTCGCATCGTTGGATACAGAACCTGAGGAAATTCAAAAACATACACACTGACTTTTACAAACACCTGTTGAGAAGTTATACTGACGAAACGATAATGTAACTCTTTGACTCAGTTGTTGTGGCTAACCAAACCCTGACCCATGGTAAACCTTCCCACCTTAAAACAGTTACCTTAGCAACTTCATATGCTATTGATTTATTCATTCCACTCAACTTTAATGAATTCATGTATCTGTCTACTCACTGGTTCAGCTGTTCATTTATACATTCATCCATCTATCTTTAGTTTACCAAGGGCAGATTCTACTCTGGAAGGAACTACAGTAAGTGTCTGCAGAAACAGTGTCAACATAACAGTTGCTTACAAAGATATAGGTGTTTACAGTACCTTAAGTACTGTGAAGACAAGTACTTTATAATGCATAATACATTTCCCAGAAGATTGAAAAAAATCACTACGAAATACATCAATCGTTTACATTAAGGACCAATTCGCTATACATGGCCCTAATCTTTACAATCTTTTTTTACACCTCGGTGAAATCTTGGACACTCTCTCTCTCTCTCTCTCTCTCTCTCTCTCTCTCTCTCTCTCTCTCTCTCTCCATCCACTCACACCCCCAGGGTGACAACCTGATGATATCAGTGTGAAGTGCTGCCTATAATAATTCAAGATGAAACGGCACCCCCTCTGGGCAACACGCTTTTTACTAGTAGTTATTATTTGATATCATTAAAGAAAATGAGTACAGATTTGTCTCTGATGTCTACGGCAAATTCATTCTAAGGTGTGTTGCACACCCTGAAGACGAAACTTGGTCTGGACCTTCAACAGCGCCTGTAAGGTAATTTATTGGTAAGTGCATCGACCACTCGTAGTCTAGTTTGCACTGACTGGGTGTTCTTTGTCTGCTATTATAGTGAGGGCAGGGAAACAGATTTCTATCGGTGTCTGCGCATACACACACACACACACACACACACACACACACACACCTGGCTTAAGCTGGTGTGTGTGTGTGCATATGTGTACACACATACATAGGAATAAAAGACATAATGCGTTTTATACAAGGTTAAAAAACTAGGCAACACTAGTGTAAAACTCTCTGTCCGTAACACACAAACAGTAGACAGATAGCAAGCACCAGGGAGAGAGAGAGAGAGAGAGAGAGAGAAAGAGAGAGGATAACTGAATACTGTCTCTTTCTTTATCGATTTTTTCAGCAGATAACCTGCCAGAATCAGCGTCAGAATTATCAGTCTTAATCTGCCGGTTTGGCTGGCCTGACAACTTCAACACCGCTACGGGGATGAGCTCAAAAACCTAACCGATCATCAGACATGTCTGTATGATCATATTCAAGAATGATCCCCCGAAAGTCTACGGAAGTTCAAGACTATTTCACCAGCAGCCAGCCAGCAGCAGCAGCAGCGCTTCGGCAGTGAGAGGACAACACCGAGTGAGGAAAAAGTTTTGACATAATCATAAAGACGAGGGGTTGAAGCCTTTACAGCTGAGGACATTTCCTTAACGTCCTCACTGGGCAGCATTGTGGATTCCATTACCGTGATTGATTCTCTCTGTCCAGGTTTTTGGACTCTTGAATTCCTTGACCTGAACGCCATCAAGGCAAATGTCTGGGTTTAGCATCCCCTTAAGCTTAAAAGCACGAACTCCGGCGTTGACAGTGTTGCTATTACGATTTTTGTGTGGAATCAGGAGTACAGCTGCACGAAAAAAAAATTTTATATGTGGAATCAGGGGTGATGGCAGATGCCTTTGTGAGCCACCAACGAAACCTTTCATAAACCTAGAAGCTTAGATCAACATGGCTGAGTTGGGTGGAACGATCCACATTACATTATTATTTTCTTTCATCTTTAATAATCGATCGTTTCATTCCTTAATATACGTATACCTTGCCTCCCTCTAGTTCTGCCATCATCTCCTGACGCAGCCCCGACTCTCAGGTGACGGTGGCAAGGGCTGAGGTGTTGTGAGGGATGTTGGTGAGCTGGCAGATATAGCTAACTTCAGCTTGAGTCTGGGTCAGTGGGTAGGGGTAGGCGGGTTGTTGGGAGAGTCACTGGACCTCTGAGAGGCTAAATGACTTAGGACGAGACGAGCTTGACCCGCTGGGCTGCAAGTCAGTGAGAGGGAAGGACTGGGCGTCGGAAATGAATCCAGTGGCGGATGGAGTTACCAAGAGAGACTTGAGACCTGGTGAGTGGTGTATAGAGAGGCAGCAATATGCCAGCGGTGGAGATAGATACTACCCCACGAGATGGCCGTGAGATGGAGTAGTTACAGTCATCTCTATAGAGTGTGGAGATGGAGACCCTTTTGCGCTGTCGCCTCTCATCACTGGAACACACATATTGATCGAAGTGCCCGAATAAAGTGGAACCCTGTGGCACTCCGGCAGAGACCCTAAATGCACCTCATAAAGTATTCCGACCTACACACGTATTCACCTCACCGTTGCGAGAGCTGTGAACTTCGAAAACGCCGTCTAATGCAATACACTGCCGTCTCCAAACCTGATACCCTTGTGTGGTCTTAAGCATTCTATTCGTAAATGAAAAAGAAGTTTACAGATGTCCCTTTAGATGCCCTCAGCATTCCAGTGAGTGTCTTCTTCAGAACGCCCGAGCAAGTTTGTCTCAATAAGCACATCACTCCGGCTTTCTCCTCTGAGAGATATAACTTCATTAGGACCTTAATGATGCTCTACGTATGCCTATGCAAATACTGGGCTACATTAAACAGATGTAACTATATTTCTTGAATGTAATTAGATTTATCTGAATCATTTATCAGCCTCGCTCATTCAGGGTCGAGGCATCGAGGTTAAGCAAAGCTTATTCTGGATGTTATACCGAGACTAACATGTCGTAAGCTATATTGGCCATAATGGTAGCAGTCAAGGCTCCTACACTCCTCTCACAGTATCACAGGGCTGGATTCCCCACACAGTGGTCACCAGGGGAGCCCGTGTCGCCTGGCAACTCGGTTCATATAAGGCTTAGCCTCTTGACACCGAGATCCTAGAATAGAATTCAAGGAACACCGCCGGGGAAAAATGTTCATTTAAACAGTTCTTTTGTAATCACCTTGTCCATTACCGAGGATATTCACCACACAGTTGAAATTAACAGTCACAGACGTCTGAAGAGTCGGCGACTGGTTCAATCCCCATTCGTTCAATCAGACTCATATGAACGAAAAACGGAAGAAACACGAAGCAGATTTAAGTCATGACGGCCATGAGTGTTAAACTAAAGGTGGGAAAAGCGGGAAAACTCGTGAAAGAAAAAATTACGTTGATCAAAATTAATGAAAAGAAAAATATTCGAATTAAAATCAGTCTGAAGCAAACTCTTGTTACCATTTGCCTGAAAGATGAGCTAGAAATGGTCAAGTTCTGTAACGAAATGTAACAATATTCCCGTTACAGTCTACTTAGGAGGCTGTATTTGTTCAATAAAAAAAAAACTGAAGAATATATATATATATATATATATATATATATATATTGTGTGTGTATATATACACTAGCCTTTTTCTGCTATCGATGTCTTTGAATAAATCAAGCAGTTTCTTATCGATCAATGAATCTAGAAAAAGAAAGGTTGTATTTTTAGATTCCTCTCAATCTTTTAGTGTGGCAAATTTCACTGATAATATCGTTCTTTCCTTGAAAAGACATTTCAGTGGCAATCAGTCATGCAATATCTGATGCCTCGTTGCCCACTAGACAAGTGGGAGGGTCTTTGCAAGATCTCTCAATCACAACCTACGCAATTTGTGTGTACATATGTATTTTGCTTCCTTTTTTTTTAATAAGCATTTTTCTACGTGTTTTGCCTCCTATCTCACTCTCTTTTCTTAGAACTGATGTTATTTCTTACTCAAATTCCTCTCCTCCCTCCTATTTGCTTCCTTACGGCACTCATTCTTCCTCATACCTAATACCCATCTCTCACAAGTTCTCTCTAATACTCCTTGGCCACTCATACAAACATCCTCCTTCATTCTCACTTCCATCTATATCATATATCCTTCTTCATTCTTATTTCCATTCTTATTTAGGTCGGGTAAACATGCTCCATCATCCTAATGCACTGTCCGTCATACATTCTAGACTCTTGCTTCCCTCTTGCTTACATCTGTCATTTTCGTCTCAAATTCACCCTCCCTCATTCTCACAATAGTTTTTACTCACAACTCCTTTACATTCAACTTCACTGATGCATCCTTTTCTCATACATACTCCCTAATACTTGTATCTTTATATATGCTCCCTCATAACTGAATTAGTATTACCCATATCTTCTCTCAAGCTCTCTGCCTACGCATGCTCATATCCCCTCATGTTTGCTTCCTATGAGCACTAACGTAGCCTCACAGTAGCTCCCCTCAGGCACTCATATTCCATGAAAAAATTACATCTCCATTGCATATAATCTTTCATGATGATGTTTACTACATTTTCACTCATACCTCATACTTACCTCGTCTCATACTTTTTCTCCCACATACTTCCTCTGTTCTCACATTCATCCTCCTTTACACTTCTTCGCCCTCTCATATACACCTTTTATTCTGGTCGTCTCTAGTATATTCCTGACTGTCCCTGACCTATGTTTATTGAACGTTCCTTGATATATATACATATGCTTGTGTATGTTCGTATGTTACTGGACATCTTGGGTAACAGTAGTGAAAAGGCACAGAGCAGGAACCCGCGCTGTGCTCGTTAAATAGATTCATGATAAGTGGAATATAATAAAGAGAACATCACAAGCAGTAGTGGTACCGAAGAACAGGTGAAATTTTGGATTTCTTGTGCATTTTTGACCCTATAATCTATTTCGGTTTCCAAAGGCGAAAAGATATTTCAGAGTGTATCTTTTTAAGTAAGTGATTCATTGTCATCATTGTTTGCTAATACATTATTCTAATTAGCGAATGAATTCGAAACCGTGCCACGGATCTCAGAAAACTCATTACTCCCACAAATCATCGTTACGACGACACTGTTCCCGGAGGCCTTTGCGTATTGAAATGAAAATGTCATGAATGAAGCTAAAAACATTCCTCACATCCGAATATTCTGGTTTAATCCCAAAGTCCAAAAAGAAGAAGAAGTAAAAAAGACTCTTCCTTCGCTCGGAGGGTCTCGAACTCCTATCCGTGTTGATAGTGGGCCTGAAAGTTTAACTTCCAGCGCCACCAAGTACGGAAGTTGACACTTGCGGGCCGGGCTCAATGGACCTCACCGGATATCAGGTCACAGATGCAAACAAACGCATGCAAAGAAGTCTTTTGTGTTGCAGTAAAGAAGTGAGTGATGGTCAGGCAAGAGGGAGAATATTTTCTTAGATAATACCAGGCGAATAAGATTCTCTTCTCTAGGTTATTCTGTCTATACTTCAGTTCTCAGTTGTCTTAAAAGAGAATCGTATATCAACCAGTGAGTCTTCAGTGCGTGCAAAGTCTGCCTCCAGAGGATCCTGTTTGCATCGTCATGTCTCGCATATCTCGACTCACGTGCAAAATTAATCCACAGAGGGAGGGGGAAAAAATCTAGGAGTATTGAGAATTCACTTGCATCGATTTCATTCGGTTTAATTCAAGTAGTCTTATTGAACTGACGGGATTCCTTAGTGAACATTGCGAAAATTCTTTCATGTCTCCCGGTTTCCTTGTGACCAGATGCCCTTGCTTCATATACATTTATTTTCTATTCTATAGACATTTAAAACACGCCTGGTAATTCAACGTTCAGGACATCCATTTCCATGTAACATAAACAGAAAACGGAGGATGTATATTTCAAGAAGATTGAAATTTCGAAAAATGATTACAAAAGAATTTTTTGGCACCGAAGACTGCAATCCTCTTCCTCACTCCAGAATTATTAGATTCCAAATACATTTCATCCTGCACTTCTCATCATGGTGTAATACATAGTCAGAAACGAAGCTCCAAAAGTCTCTTGAACTGTTAAAAAACTCACTGCTACAGATATATTCAGCTATCATTATATTTTAGTTTTGAGCTATGTATACCTAGAGCGTGTCTGCCACTGCTTACAACGAGAGTTTGTCATGAGTCATGCAGGTCTAGAACGTAGAGCTCAATCGCAGAGAGAGTACTTATTCACCTTCGAGGGCCTAAGACGCGAGAGAAAGAGAATGAGATAGATTTAGAAGAGATGTATAGTAAACAACAGAAGGGACGGAGAATAAATCATCATCTGGGACAGAAAATACAACATCATCTGAGATGGGAAAATACAACGTCACCAGAGATGGAGAATACAGCTGTACCTGGGATGGGGAACCTATCATCGGGAATGGAGAGTACATAACGATACATAACACATCACATGCCTTTACCATGGATAAATAATATAACCTTGCCAAGAAAGGATAACCAGTCAATTTACGGGTCAATTATGTTTTCAAGATACTTGAAAGAATCTAAATATGATAAAAGATATAGAGTGAAACGTTGAACGACCTCTCTCATATTTGTTTAACTGTTTCGAGTTAAGTATTAAAAAGAATGCTTCAAAAGATTCTCACAAAAAAAAAAGGTTGAGATTTCCCTCCTTATATATATATTTGTGGAGGAGAAAGAATCTTATAGATAGTCTTTTTTTCCAGATGAATAACCCACTTCAATATGGAGGTCAGAATACTCTCAGGACGTCTCATAGATTTTCATTAATAATCCTCGACATACAGGCTAAATCAATAGACTGACTGAATCAATAAACTGAAAAGAATGTATTACTCCCAAATATAACATTCCTCAATGACCTTAAGTAAAGAAAACGGAGAATATCCTGATGGAGAGAATAGACTGTAGAAGACAAGAAGGTAAACGCATCACTTGAGGCCAACTGTATGAAGACCTCATGAAAGAAAAGCTACCGTACTTGTAAGTCCTTGAGGAAGTTGGCATCTTTTAATAATTTCTATTATTTCGTCACTAACTACGTTATCGAAGTAGATCATAACGTTATCATTCCTTCCGAGTGTAGTAGCATCGTATTACACTCAGTGATGTGCTGATACAGGCTTACTGTATTTCATGAAGGCTTTAAAGGAATACATGTACCCACACCTCTTTTCCTCCTTCTCTCCCCCTCACCCTCGCAGTGTGGATCCAATTATTCTCAGCCGATTTCAATTTGAAGGAATCCTCCATTACTTAAGCTTATTTGTCTCCAAGAGGCTCCTTGTCGTCGCCTCCTGAACCGTCTTCAGAAGCCTTCATTATTTTCACCAAACGTTTGCTCGATTCGTCAGATCTCTGAGTCAGGATATCAGTTATTGAAATACCTATGCATTTGTTTCCCTGCTACTGTTTTTCCCTTTTATGTGGCGTCTCAAATGAACAGTACCCACCCGTAGCTCCCGAACCTATAATTTTTGTTTTTTGTTTTTCTACTTATTACTCTTATGACCGGATGTGTTCCTCATCCAGTCCAACTTACTATCACAAGTCTATAACTCTCCGCCTCCTCGTACACAAGTTAACTATATGAAAAGTTTATGATTCTATTTTTCATTTTGAATGTAATACGTATTTTAATACCTCCCACTATAACAAACAGCCTCAAAGGGACCCAGTGCTCTGTTCCTGCTTGAATTCCTTCGTATTTGCATTCCTTTGTATTCTTCTGTTAACTACCTGCTGAATTCCACTTCCATCTACTTCACAGCTTCTTTTCCACAAAACCTGCTTCTTTTTCGTCTTCATAAAGTCTTTATCAGTGACAAAGAACCTAATCGTCTAGTCATCTCAGCCTCCAAACATTTCCTTAGCAACATCAACTAGATATATATAATCTGGCTTGATATATTTTTGATATTTCTTTAGTCCTCAACACTAACATTTTAAAATATAACTGATTGAATCATTTATTTTAGTTTTTCTCTTAACATCACATTTTGGATCAATTCCCGATTTCACTGTTTCAGCTTAGCCCAGGCAGAGCCTCCCATTCCTACCACAGTTTATCTTTCCGCTCGACACGATAATTCACAAAGACGCTCTTCAGTTTCGCCACCTCCCAGTCTCCACACCTTCCCCGAAGTCTTGACAACAGCTCAGTTACACAGGCACTGTTGCCGAGGTTACGCCCTGCTATGCATCTGAGGAGACAATATAAAGTGATTCACTGTGTTGCGGTGAACCCAACACAAACTCTTGTCAAAACGTCAGCGCCGAAGATTAGCTTATCACAGTGAAGATCAGCTATTTTCAGTGCTTTCAATTCTATTTAGCTTCTCTTTTATTCTATGCGTGTCTCCTCTTGATTCTAGTTACACCGAAAGCACTCGTTTGTGACGGTCTTCATTTTCAAACGAGCAGAAGAAAAAAAAAGACTCAAAGCTCTTTGGAAATTCCCGTTGACCGGATCCTTTGTCGTCAGATTCAGTCAACCATTTTTCTCAGCTGACAGTAAACCAGCTCGTTACTCATTCAACCAATTTCTATGCTTTATATATATATATATATATATATATATATACATATTTTTTTCTTTCTTTCTTTCTTTCTTTCTTTTCTTTTCTTTCTTTTTATACGTATGGAAAGGATTCTGGCTTAATGACTTCTCCCTGTTGACAGCCAATATATCTGCATACACAAAGGAGAACTCGTTCGCCGTGGCCATCCGTCTGTACAGAATATTAGTAAGATCGATATGTATTGAAGGGGTGCCTCTCTGTCTGGCCCTTCCCCGTCACTAAGACGCGTCAGGCCAATGAGGCAATAACTCTGTCTGCACCCACGTAAGATAAAGGCCACCTTCACCACCTCCCTCAGAATATACTGTTGTGTATGTGTATGTGTGTGTGTGTGTGTGTGTGTGTGTGTGTCACTGTTTCTACGCAAATAAGCAAGAATTGTGACCTCTCTAAGTCTTTTTCCTCCGCAGCTAAAGCTTTGAGCGACTTATCATATTTTCCTCCTCTTTTTTTTCTTTTTTTCCTTTCTTCTCTCACCGTAAATAAAAATGCTTCTCCCTTGGCAAGAGAAGCTCAAGGTCCTGCCCTGAAAAATGGAGTAGGATGAACAGCGAAGCCCATTTGTTCTGATGGAACTTTTCCATTAAAATTCGCATAATTTAAGAGACTTAATATGACAAATTTGGGGTCTCAGAGCAGCACAATGAGACTTTATTAGGCCAGTGGAGTAAAGAACTCTTGGTTTGCTCGCGTATAACTCATGATGAATCTGAAATGGAAGATACTGTTTCTACAAATGATGTTTTTCGTATGTGGCCCAGCTTTCTATTTGTACGTTTTATTTTGCTGCCTAGAGAAAGCTTAGTAATTCCTGCAACTTATAGAGCACACGGTACAACACTGTTTAGAATAGAGGTGATGTCAAAGAAATTCGAATTCCAAAGAACTAAATATCCTTATCACTGACTCGAGATACTGCAAAGTGAGTCCAGTGAAAAAATATAAATGGAGAGGATTCTTCAGCTTTCTAAGTAAGCTTTCTAAATCTAAAGGGAGCTGTAGACCCCATCAGTGCGTGTGCTGCCTGACATACTGCACAAGAATTTATATCATTGCATATTTGCTGTACTGAGAATGTCTAAGACACTTGCCTCTTCCAGCCATGTATGGTTTCTCCCTTCTCAAACACCTATGGTATCTTAATTCTCAAACACCTGTGATGTCTTAATTTCCAGACACCCCTGTGTTTGGCTCCCGAAACACCTGTGGTGACTCGCTCCCCAAACACCTGTGATGCCTCACTTTCTAAACACCTGAGGTGACTCACTACCCAAACACCTGTGGTGACTCTCAACCTAAACACCTGTGGTGACTCGCTACTCAAACACCTGTGGTGACTCGCTACTCAAACACCTGTGGTGACTCGCTTCCCAAACACCTGCAATGTCTTGCTTCCCAAACCCCTGTGATGCCTCGCTTTCTAAACACCTCACTCGCCTCAAAAAAGAATAGATATCTTCCTTGTCACACATCTGTAATGCTTTTCTGCTTAAACACCTGTCGGGACCTCGTTACTCCATTGCCCTCGACAAATGTCTATAGTTCCTCTGTCTTCAAACTCCTACACACCACTCCTCCTCCTCTCCTTCCAGCTCCCATGGCGCCTCTCTCGCCAAGACATGCCTACGGAACCGACCTTCTAATGCTTCCCTCTCCCACTCTCACCTGGATTTTCTCGGTAGTCTCACCTTCTAGAGTAAAACTCTCCCAAGAGTTGAAAAGAATCTCTCTCTCTCTCTCTCTCTCTCTCTCTCTCTCTCTCTCTCTCTCTCTCTCTCTCTCTCCCTCTCTCTCTCTCTCT
>JAYMFT010072335.1:0-14545 GCA_038088735.1 Panulirus argus
TATATATCACAGTCATCCAAACGTATAACCGCTGCAGGGAGGAGCGATCAACGAGAAAGAGCAAAATCATCAGCTTCGAGAGAAGGCAGATCAGCCCCGTAAAGGGCTGGGCGGACTTCACCTTACGCGCCAGGAGCCACCCGCCCTGCCTCCCTCCCACCAAAGCAACTGAAGAAAACAAGAACTAAAGCACTGAAACAAGGCAGCCTTCACTTCCGACCCCCCTCCCTCTTGTCGGGACTTCAGCGGCGGCGTAGGGTCGTATATTCTCCTCCCTCGTTACACAAAGTTAGCCTTTGGTTCCCGTAGCTGAGAGACTTACCCCCACCACACCGGCACAATGGAGGTAACGCCCTTATTATTCCTTTGTGTACGTGTTCAAACAAAGGCTTCTAACCTTTACTATTTGGACCTATTCTCGCCACGTACAAAAGCTGGCAACAAGAATTGTTCTAGGCTACTTTATCGCGGAAATATTTCCCACTTTACCCTGGGTCATGGAGGTAATTCATCTACTCTGGACTGCCCTTGGGCCTCGCCAGCCCGTGCACGGTAGCCTAAGACTAAGGACCCGGCAGCGTGTGTACAGAAGCAGCCTACTCTGTAGAGCCTCCGGCACCCCTGTAGCGGGGCCAGTGCAGGGCGGAGTACTCTGGGCAATAGCAGGCAGGCCCCCTTGTGCAGGGGAACCCACTGTGAGGCCCAGACACCCGAAGAACGAACTGCCTACAGTCCTGTGCAGCCGGAGATGATTTATGACTTAAGGTGTTTCTCCCTGCCATCCACTCGTCCTTCTTAACATCTAAACATTCACCTTTCATCTCCACTAAAACACTCGGGGAAATATATCATAAAAAAAAAATAACTCCAAGGCTGGGAATGCAACGCCGGGGGAAAACAGATTCCTTTTTGTCGTGTGCGAAAACTACACCGAGGAATTATGAGAGGTACCCATAGATCACTACCAGGTACAACATGACGCAGTACCAGCGCCACGTATCTTATTCACTGCAGCCCAAACTGAACGGGCAAAGCCAATCCTGACGGCCACCTTGGATAAAACGTAAGAAATATTTATGAGAAAAAAAAAATGTGGGCAGGAAGAGTTAATCTCATCCGCTCGGGAATTTGTAGACCCAACTCCTAAAGAAGAGGTCAGACGAAGAGGGAGGGACAAAATACGGAAGAACGTTCCACAGCAACACTGTGAGAGGACAGGTGGAGGTGCCAATAACGGTCAATCCTCGTGTGGCTGGTCTCCACACGGAAGCCACGGGAAGGAGCAACAACAAGATGCGTGCCGCTGGTCCAAGCCACAGGAGATGGAACAGATGAAGACAGTTCGTGACAGTAGCGGCCGAAATAATAACTGTAGAACAGAGAGAGAGAGAGAGAGAGAGAGAGAGAGAGCAACGTCAAGATGGAAACAAAGATGATGGTTGAAAGTCAGTGACAGCAGAGGATGTTACCGAGGCAGCATTACAGTCACAGATCGCACGATCCCAGGTTCAACATGAGCGAACAACAGAGGCACGTACACTCACTATCAGGTTTAACATGGGAACCTTCTAAAGCCAGCTAAATCGTTATTAGGTTTAATTTGACGTACTATGATTCACCTCCATCAATATCACTAACGCATGACTTGAAGCGTCACTTTATGATTAGAGTTTTCCATATTTTCTTAATTGCTTTGTTTCCATCCCATCTCCTGACCTTTCCAAGCAGTCAGCCATTCACATAACAGACCCTGTAGTACCAAAATTTGCATCAAGACTATTCGTAATTGACTATAGTACTCACCGGGTCCATCTGGTAAGTCTTCAGCCCGTCCAGCAATCCCTCAGTCTATCCAAGAGCCCTTTAAGTCCATAATCCATCCAATGTACCCTCACGGTCCTCAGGCCACCCCCAGTCGTTCCCTATAAGTCCACCATAAGGGTGTTTAAAGTTGATCAGAATATTCGGTATCACGACCCCTACAGTCAGTCACGGGAGTCATCTTTCTACGACCATAGTGCGTCAGTGTAAGGCATTAGCTTCCATTAAACCCAGTCTTAATTCAATTCCAGGGGTCCTTAGTAACGCTCGATCACCCTTAAGTGTCTTTAAATAGTTCTCCAATCCTCGACAAGTCCCCAGTCTGCTACTGTAGTCTTCCAATCCCTTACAAGTCCCCTCCATCCGCAAAAAGCAGTTCCTCAATTTACAGTGGGGAATCCTTCAATCCAGCCTTTAATCCACTAATGACCAGAGAATCTATTCCACCCAGACGACTTTTTCCGATCCACGTCCCCGGTCCACCCTGCCCCTCTCCCACGATCCACACGCCCATCTCTTTCCAGCTATCCACCCACCCCTCCCGTCCCTCAGCCCACGCCAGCAAGGGTGGTGGTGGTGGTGGAGGGCGTCCCCCCTCCCCACCCTGCTGCGGGAGGCCGGGAGAATCAATTCGTTCCAACGTCATTCGCTTTCTGTCGTTTACTGAAGTCGGTGGCTGGCCCCGGCGTGTGCTGGCGGAGGAGCGCCGCCGCGCTACCGATAACGCAGGGTATCGCGGTCTCCTTATCTCTTATCTTGCCCACCGCCGGCACTGAGACACTCGGGCACTCTCTACACCGACCGAGCAGGACGATGGCGCATCCATTTAAGAGCCCCATATCACCAACCCCCCCTTCCTTCGGGAGTTATGCAGTCGCTCCTGTTCGTGGTGGCGTGTGTATCATACACCATTCACCCTGTCGCTAAAACGGCTCATACAGTGCTACACCAAGTGAAGCTAAACTCCATCAGCTTTCCCTCGAGGATATAAAATCATGAGAAAATAAGGATAAATCCCTGGGTGACATGGCAGGTTATCAAGGTCTTCCCCGGCCCTCTGTCATTCCCATTCTTCCTCTGCTATTTAAAACCCCTTTTGCCCTCCTAGAGGTGAAGAGGTTGGACGGACGGCTGCGGGAGAGGGCCCGTGAGGGCTGACGAGGGGGATTGGGAGGGCCGTCGTGGGTTTCCCTGAAGAGAATGAACCTACCGCAGGAGGTACCATTACTCAGCGTTACCGCCTCGTCTCGTATTGCCCGGTACCATTCCCCATCCCCCCTACCCACCCCCTCCCTCATGTCGAATCCATTGGTCTTACCAGCCAATGGAACTGAAAAATATTTAGCTCCGACACAGCCACCACCTAATGCGAAGGAACCACCCATTTCCGCCACAGGTCCGCTGATCTACTCAACACAAACGGCCTTAAGCCTGGGCCAGTAAATACTTGCCCTACCCCTGATTAGCGACGCCACCCGGAACACACACGTACCTGCAAAGACAGAAAGAAACATAAGATAAATGAAGAATATACCATGACGGAGCTGAAGTCACCAACACACTTCGTATGCATGACAATCAAAAGCTTTTAAAGATACACTTTAATAAACGGACATCAACAAAACATACGAGACTGTCCTCCGACACATCCTCAGACAAAACACACTTGACAACATCCTCAGACAAAACACACTTGACAACATCCTTTACAATACTGACAAAAAGTGGCTGGGCAACTTCATCGCAGGCCGCCATGACAGAGACATCCACAACGGCTCCGCCTATAAAACAAAAGTAAGCTCTACAATGGAGTTCCCCAAGAAGCAGTTCTTCCCCCATTCCTCTGCAGTTTCTTCCAACACGACCTTCCATTACCTCTTCCAGACAACAGTGTATGAAGCTTCTCTTATAACCAGGCGACCCAACAATCACCTAACGGTACCCTGACACCAAAGTAGCAACAGCAAATGTACAATATAACATCACAAAACTGGAGCAATGGCTCGTCCAGACACGACTGTCTGCATCTCCAATCAAGTCTTCAGTCACATTTCGATCCAAGACAAACACGAATCCAACCTGCATCCTCCCGTCGCCCTGGATGGCCAAACTCTCCCACTCAACAAAACAAACTTTTCCGGGCATCACATACAACATATACAAAACTTTCAGTCCACACAGCACAAACATCAACACAATAGCAACAAACTAAATATCCTCAGTTTTGGACAAGAAAAAACCTTTAGAATCATCTACCAACGATTCATCTGCTCCACCTGAAACTACGCCTCATCAGCCTGGTCAACCACCCTGTTAAAGAAAACAAACAAAAGCTGCAAACCACACAAAACAAGACACTCAGATCATTAACTGGCTGCCTGTCAACCAAGAACACTTCAACACCTACAAAATAAAACAATGAGCCTTCCCAGCAAAATCCCACCTCAGTAAGTATATATATATATATATATATATATATATATAGAGAGAGAGAGAGAGAGAGAGAGAGAGGGGCTGACTTCCGACCGAGAGCCACAACCAGGAGTCGAACCAACGTGGGCTCGACCCCGGGCTAAACCTCTTCACCGCTTATGACGACGGTTCCGGAGGTCTCCAGCTCCTACAGTCGGGCCTCACATCACCTTACGTATACTCTACGACGGTTTCGGAGGCCCTCTACTCCCGGAGCTTCCAGGGAAAAACGACAGGGAGCGCCTTCGACTGCAAGGGCGCAAGTCGGTGGCAGCTCAGCAAATCATAAGCCCTTCCAGCGGGCTATGAGGTAACCTCAGGAGACACTCGCGGCATACTATTCCCAGCAGCGCCACGACCCAGCAGCGTCTCACAGTCTCACTCAGCATGCAACTCCTGCCACTTGCGTGTCCGTTTATGTATACCTGAGCCCCTCCCTAGGACTATGTATGCCCCCCCCAGTCCCCCCCGTCCCCTCTCCCCCCCAACAAGTACGCCTCACTTTGGGCTTTCCCCCGTCCACCTCAAAACTAACCCCCATCCCTCCCCTCCCTAAGCAATAACCCCCTACCCCCCTCCCCTTACCCTCTCCCCCTCAGCCCTAAACACAGGGTGTATAACACGCGCTCCGTGGCCGCGTTCGGTACACAGGACACGTGCGCCCCGCCTCACCAGCCAGTCCCCAGGACACAGTACCTGCTACACATATCCAATGTGCGAGGGGCTGGCCAGCAGCAGTGTGTGTGAGAGCACCTGTGGCCCCTGTGCCTCTGCCCCCCCCCCCCTCTCTCTCTCCACACGGTAACCCGCCCGCCTGCCCGCCCGTTCCCCACATCCAAGACTTACGACTCCATGCTAGGCAAATGGCCAGCGTGACCAGAATTTTTACATGACAGGCTCCGCCCCTCCCGAAGACGGCCCGCCGGGCTCAAATCCTCCCAAGCCCTGCCATTGGTCACCACAGGGTCTAAACCACGCCCTCTCCATCCCGGCCACGCCTCCCTCCCTGTTACAATCCCACTCATCGACTATTAAATCATTGTCTTTGTGTACCGATGCTAAAATCAACTTGAGAAGTGAGACTAAAGACGGCAAGATTACCGGCGAAGCTGACGTCAAATTAAACAACCTCACTCCCCATGTTCTACCACCTCTCTTTTTTTCTTTCCTTCCTCTCCTTCGGCTGTCATATGCATCATAATAGCGTAGGAAATGCCCGACTTAGAGAAGTATTTATAGTGCCCCCTCCCCTGACATACCAAGCGTGGCACAAGAAAGTATTGTGACTCCACCATCGTTTCTTGGGGCCTGGTTGTCAATTAGGAGCAATCAAGACCGTGTCCCCAGGCACGCAAGGGTCACATCACGACCCCCCGAGTGCGGCGACGCCGCCCGCACTGCCCCGTGCCTACACCAACTACCCACCACCACCACCACCACCACTCAACACACAGCCAAACACATACCAACCACGTACACTCATAACATTCATCACGTATGAATGAACACACATCACACACACACACACACACACACACACGCATACAAATCACATTCACTATTCATGCAGGCATACACGCCATGCTCGCGTGCAAGCAGGCTATACGTACAACTTGTATACGTGGGGTGTACAATACCAACCACATTATCGACACACTGGAAAGAGCCGGAGCAAAATAATTACGAGAAACTGAAAGACCTGGAAACCAATATCATCACAGTATTTCGGAAGCGGTAGGGAATAAACAAAATGACTGTGTAAAATCTACTCGTGCTACCCCCAAAGCTAACGATTCGGACCGACTCGCAACAAAGGTCCTGTCGGCAGTAGCAGTGGAAACAAAGGTGATGAACAGACCCACCGAATGCCTGCCTGCCTTCCTGTGACACTGATCTTACCACACGCAGAATCCAATGATCTATGAAGAGGCAAGGTGTTCCTCAGGGACCTGTGCCTGATCCTACGGTGTTTCTCACTTCTTCAGGTAAATTCAAAGGAGGACAAACTTCAGCTTCTTGTGACGGGCTGCGTAAAACCTCAGAATCATAAGGAAGACACGATACGTAAAATCTTCAGTCAAAATTGTTGACCAAATGGGGGCAAGGTTTGCTGGGGTTCAGTGGTTATATACCCTAGTCTTCGTGGGACACTTCCTTCCCTCACATTTGCTTTGGAAGGCATGGAGTGACTAAATGGCCGTAACACAAAATATCAGATGACCCTCCACCACTGAACGTAAATGGTGAGCTGGGGATCTACTTCCGATCACAAGGGATGATCTTTCCTTAGGCAAGCCAAGCCAATCGCTCCAATCATAACACGGTGGATCCTGCCCCAAAGTGCAAAATTAAGACATGAAAGCACTCGTGCTCTCGCAAGCAATTTCGTTACCGAGGATCCATCGTCGCCTTGACCTTACGAAACCCGTGAAGGAGACGAAGTAGATAGAAAAAAAAAATGTACGTCTCATGATAATCTACTGCAGTATCTACCCTCCTGAGAAGACGTCACGTCAAGTAGACCGCAGACGCCAAGATTATCATACGTACATGATATTAATCTGACAGGTCGACCCCCTTGCTTAATGCACCCACGAAACAATTCGTCACCAAAGGGTAAACACCTACAGCGACACAGCTGGAAGAGAAAAAAGAAAGTGCTAAAGCCCACCAGCAGCCTCTCAGGGCCAGGCTAGAGGCCTGGCCATCATACTCAATGGTCGAGCCGTCGTGCTTCAAGGGTTGTACTGCAGTGCTCAAGGGGTCGTACCGCTGTGCCCAAGGGTCGTGGCGCCGTGCTCAAGGGTCAAGGGGATACACTCGTTTCCGTCCCCCCCCCCAAAAAAAAAAGAGAGCCGCGTTAAATCTAGGGAAGCCTTTGGGCAGTTCAACATCAAATACAAAATACCAGCCGATGCCCTGCAATGTCTCTTCAGGTCTGCGGCTATAAACAACAGCCTGGCTGACCAGTGGAGAAAGCCCGTCCAGCCCCAAGACCGAGCTCTGGGGATAGAGAGGAGCACCTAAAAACCGTCGCCACATACACACGGCACGAGTTGTGCCAAACGATGATGATGTATCGCAAAGGTATGTACACAGCAACGTACTGTACCGGGGATGGGGTACACATTTTTCGAGAATTTTCCATTTAACTAAGAAAATTCATTACAAAGAGGGCCATAAGATATGATCAGGCGTACACGGTGACAAAATCAACACATCCGTATGTATACATATGCCTATGTATACCAGAGAAACTTGATACACATGAATCAAACACAAAGCGTTGGGGACATACACACGAGACATGGCTGCTGACCAGACACACGGCATAAACACAGACACGGCTGTTGACAGGACACGTGAAACAAAGACATGGGTGCTTAATGCCCTCTGTACCCACACAGACAGGGTAAAAAGTCAGGACATACTTCACACAACGTGGCGATAATTGGACAGGGGCGGGGACAGGGGAGGGGACAAGGGGCGGGGAGAGAGAGCACCACCACAAACCACCCCACTATCACCATCAGGCGTCAGGTCCCACCACAAACCACACCGCAAACAACTTGAAATCGCTGGAATTCCCAGCTTTGATGGAGTGATGCATTCTAGACACCAACCACCAGTTCGGTAATGTATTATACGCAATAGGGGTACGAATTTGTTTATACAAACACCAAGAGGGTGAACAAATCAGTCAACATACATATCAGAACTATTAACTGTCTTAGGTATACAGACGCGTCAATACAGGCAGACATAGGCGTTCCGTAGGAGGCATCTGAGTTACTGGTAAGGTGTTGCGTGGAACACTTGCGTCGCCTGCAGTGCAGCCCAGCCGTTAGGAATGAAATAAGAATGAGTGGAAATATTGTCTAGAAAATATGAGAAATTTATGTATTATATATCATGGCCAAAGGCGGGATTTTCTTCAAGTTATGAGCTAGGTTAAGTTCCAAATTAAGCTTATTCATAAAGTTCATGGCGTAAATGATATCCAGACTACCGTTAAGTCTTGTGCCATTCTTCATATCCTGGAAAAGAACTCTAAACGATTTCATGAATATGCGGTTTAGACAGGCCAAGTTGTGACCAAAGTTATTATGTTGGAGGCTAAAGTGTTATTCCCGAAGACGGATGGACGGAGAAAGCGATCCCTAAGTGACTCCTATGCTACGCAGGCGACACAATATGCGTACCAAATAACTTATGAATGTGGCAAATAACTTGCAAATGCTGTATATGAAATATAAATGTGGCAACTGTTGTAAATGTTGCCTGTACACTATTAATGTGTCTCATGATTCTCCTACTTACAAGAGGGCAAGGCGCATGGTTCTGATGACATACCTCCTCGGTGTCCATATTGTGCCTTTAACTCCGGTCCTTGCTCGTCTATTTCGTCTCCGTTTCTGAAAAAAACACCTCAACCTTCCGTCCTTGTTGAAGGCATGCCTTGGTGCAGCCTGTACCGAGACCGTTCGAATTCCCTCCGACTATCGCCCAAACGGTTTTATCAGTTCCAGCTTTGAAGAACTCGCTTCTGTAACCAAAATTTTTTCAAACTCTTCCGAACTTAAACACACACAATCCCACTCCCATTAATATCAATACCGCGGCTTTTGCGGTGCAAGGCCCACTGGCGATCTCTGCTAAGTAACTTACCTCCGGTCCTTCTCTCTTTCATCATTGCCCTCGACGTCTCCAAGGCTATTGAACAGGGTGTGGCAGAAGCCTTTGCTTTCCAGACTTCCTCTCTTTGGCTTCTCTGCTTCTCTTTGTTCTCTAATGCATAGCTTCCTCTCTAGTGGGTCCACTGCGGAAGTCCTTGATGGATCGGCTTCTCCCTCTTGTCCTATCAACAGCGGTGCCCCTCGGGGTTCTCTCCTATCGCCTACTCTCTTTTCTTTCTTCCCCCATTAACGATCCTCGTTCTTCAACCTCTGATCCTTTTCACTACTACGCCGATGACTCCACTCTACAGTTTAATTCACTTCTGCCCCCTTACTCACTATAACACTAGCTCTTTCTCTCGCGCTGAGCATACATGTCTCCTTTCTTAATTCTGACCTGAGCAGCATCTGGGAATGGGGAAGCAGTGACGTGGTCGGATTCTGTGGTGCAAAAAAATTCAATTTCTTTTTGTCTATCTCAAAAATCTTTTTCGTTCCTCGCTATCAGATTTGAAAAAAAGAGTTCATCCCGCAATAACATGAACATTCTGGGCATAAGCGTGCTCAGCTCTATCCCAGAAATCCTACGTAATGAATATTACTATATCTGTTTCCCAGATCCTGGGGCTGCTAAAAAAGTGTCGTCATTATATCTCTTGTGAGGAGGAGGAGGTGATCCCTATCTCGAGGGGTGTTCGTACACGCCCCTGTATGGAGGGAGCACTGCTCGCTTCTTGTCTCTCTCCCTACGCCTCCCTCTCAGCCACAGTGTACTCATTAAAACCTTCCTCCTGATCTAACACTACCTGTTCTACAGGTATCGTTCCGGCCACTTTTCTCTTTGGGTTCTATGCACAGCGTCCATGCCACCTAAGGTTTCAGACCCGTGGGGACGCGTCTGGCTGCTGCTTCCCATAGATTCTGTGTGAACACCAGCCACACGAGGACTGACCCTAATGATACCTCCCCCTTTCCTTAAACCTTCCTTAGGTCTACAGATACGTAATAAGCCCTAATTAAACTCATTATTCTTCTTTTTCTTCTTGTATCTTATCTTTCTTTCACTGAGGATGGCCATGGTAAGGGCACGCCTCTGCCCGTGCCGTGTCGGCCGCCGCAAAAATAAAGCAATAAACGTGGTAAATAAGTTATAAATGTGGCGAATGTGGTTGTTTCCCGGGGCGACTGTGTGGCGCCGCTGGTGCCGGCATCAATACCCGCCCGAGACTCGCCTGACACGCTTCCTCCCTACCCCCGTCCTCCTCCTGTCCCTCCCCACCCCCACCCAAACCCCACCCTCCCCCGACCTCCTCCTCCTCCTGCCCCCCCCCCCCCAACAACCCAGCTACCTTCATCAGGGATCCTCTACACTCACTCACTCACTCACCAGCTCTCACATAATAATCAGTCAGTCACTCTCACTCGCTTATTCTTGTTCACTCACACACTCATTCATTCTTAATTTTGCCCACACACACAAATTCATTTTCTCTCTCTCTCTCTCTCTCTCTCTTTCCCCCTCTTTCTGTCTCTAACTCTAACTCTAACCTAAGCACACATGCGGGTAACAACAAATATGTGAGTAAAACGGCCTCATAAGCACGCAATATAAGTACAGGTATATACACACCTGCAGGAACACGCAAGCGAGCACACAACGCAGATGCCAACACGCAAAGAAAACTTTCAAAACGCGCATGCTCAAACAAACACACACACACACACACACACACACACACCACACACATTGTTTGACATTCACACAATCGAGAATGTTCCAAAATATCTCTAAACATCGTTAATATTCACACGGGAATCTCTGATAAACAATAACATTAAAAAGAAAGGCTTTGAATCGTCGTGATCTTGTCCGTGTCCCTTTTCTTGTTATTCTTACCATACTTACCACAAACGGTGGCGTTCGGAGCAATGATTATACCGCTGGACGAACCGTCTCTATGTAACGGGTCTGTTAACAGGATGATGAAAACCCTTCCCTATCGGGCGTTCAAAACCGAAATTATGAGCGGATTCAAAGGATGGCTCGGCAACCTAGTGTGTGCTTAAAAAAAAAAAAAAAAAAAAAAAAAAAATATATATATATATATATATATATATATATATATATATATATATATATATATGATTAACGGATGTGAGCATATGATGGCCCGGCCTCTGAATGCCAGGTTGGGTATATACCATACCATGGTCTCCTCTGAAGTCTTCTGCCCCGACCAGGTCGGTGTCCCACCAACCAGCATCAACCACAACAACCACCATCCATTTCAACCACCCAAAACTATCATAAACAAGGGGAACCTCGCTACATGTCGCGGTACACACCTTCCGGACCGGATACACCTGTACCAGCCCAGCTCCCCGTGTTCTCCCGGCCGGACCGGACCGGACCGGACCGGTCCAGTCACGGGTTGAACCAAACGTGGTTGGGGTTGGGTTAAGGGGGAGGGGGGGGGGGGCGGGCGCGCCGCCCCACATCACCTGTGAGGTTATCGTTATAAACAAGTTAAACACAACCCTCCACCTGTGCTTCAAGCGGGGAGACGCTAATCCAAGAGATACACCGATACAAGACTCCTCTAACATACGCTGGCAGCAATAATAATCACATGCAAATGGCGTCAGGCGTTCAGGTTACTGGAGGTCGGGTGGAGGGGGGAGGGGGTTAGTATCAACAAAGCTGTTCGTGTCTGGTTGCAGAGGGGGGGGGGGAAACACAACGGGGGTGGAAAAATGGGATCGGCCGTTACGGCGTCGGGCTAAATGGCACTAAGAGGACACTCGAAGTTGTAATTCTGCGCGTAAGACCTGCGCGCTGCGATGGCCTAGGCTTTCTTCACACGCGTAGCGATCACAACCGATTACACACACCCTTTCGGTGAGGTACAAGATGGTACAACGTACCGTCGTTCCCCCTTAAGGCTTGGACTGAACCAAGGCATAAAAATTCCACAACCTTTCTGGTCCCCTTACGAGTTAAAAAAACAAACCTTCCGACCCAAATTCTCCGATATGAATAATACCAGCACCGTCGAGGGCCGCCAGTCAGTCAACTTAAGAGCACGCATTAAAGCATCGGATTACCTGACTGATCCACAATCGCCAGCTTCTGAAGGATTCTCATCTTGCTTTAGATTACACAATCCGATTCCTGGTCGGCGCTTTCTCGAGCGCGCGGCCTCTGAATAGCCAGCCAATCACCAAGTCAATCGACCTCAGCCAACCACATGACGACTGGCGAGCAAAACCAACCGTACTAACAACCAACCCCCCCCCCCCCCCCCCCCCCCTCAACCCCCCCCCCCCCAAAAAAAAAAAATAAAACACAACACAATAACAACATACTTTAAAAACCCTTCAAGACGTGGGCAGGAAACTAATCGCGTGAGGCTTAATTGAACAGTAGTTAAAAAAAAAAAATCCACAATAAAATAAATAACGGACAAGAAGTTTGGCGAACAAAGGCGTCCACGTAATGTATAGATGTTGCACACAATGGCGCCTCAGAGTGCACATATATTTCACAGACTATGTCACCGGTAGCGAGGCTGGCTGCTCGACCTTGCGTCCTTGGACCGCAAGGAGCGCTGGCCAAAGGCTCACCTTCCTAAGATGGCCCTTACAAACCTTTCCCCCAAATAAAAAAACAGATTAACAACAATAAAAAGAGAGAGAGAGAGAGAGAGGGAGAGAGAGAGAGAGGAGAAAATAACGCCGGAAGCCCCTGTCGGCTTTATTGCCAAGTAAATTACCAGGACAATTTAAGGTTTAAAAACCTATAATATATCGCGTATGTAATCAGAGAGAAATTAACTGTGGTGCTGGGGTAGCCCAAGGTGGAACTGGTCGCCTCAGGTGTTGCAACAGCTGGCCAGTGTTGGCGTCTCAAGACCCACCCACCCACTCCCCATTTCCCTATCACCCCCACCCCCTCCCCATCCTCCCACTCAATGCCTTCCACCACCACCACCTCCTCCTCCTCCCCCCTCCTACAACCTGCTGCCTTCAACTCCTCCACCCGTCCCTTCCTCAAAACATTTTGAGTAAAGCGTTTTGTCGTTGAGTAAAATCACTCTGGATCGCACGCCTTCAACGCTTGCCATGACCATGAACACCACCTTTGTGATCCTACCACTGCTTTCAGTCATCGCCTGCTGCCTTCAGCCCGTCCACTGCCTTCAACCACCACCAATCCCCATCCAACACACCCAGCACCACACAACCTGATCATACAGTGATAACGTAAGCCCAGGCGGACCAACCGTGCCAAAGGAAAGCTCTGCTGATTGATATGACCGGAGGAACCAATAATCAAATAAAGGGAGCACAACTTGGCCATCCCTCATTAATCCACGCACATGCTCTGTCCGAAGGTAACGAGGGATACTGAGGGCAACAGCTAGGAACTTATCTTTTTTGCCAGTTGCTACAAAGACTTTTCTTCAAACTATTCGTCTGTGAAGGCACTGTCGAAACCAGTATGGGAAGAATTAAGCCCAAGCTCTTCCCTCCAACTTTCCTTGCTCTCTTTTCCTCGTGGAACCTTCGCCTTGCCTGATGAGTTACCTACTGCAACGGTATTTATGCAACATCTCTACCACAGGCAGACGTTACTTTCCTGTTACATGGTCCACACACTTGTACCTCCACCATTGCCTCTCGTCAATACACCATGCTTCAGCGTCATCCCAGGCTACGCTATGAAATACATGTATATTCGGCAAATAAATTCTTCGGGACGCGGAGTCATAAATGAAGAAAAATAAAAATCTTGAAAGTTATCAGTTGACGGTAGGGACTTGTGTGAGTGTGTGTGTGTGTGTCAAGCACCATTTGGCACACCAAAGCCAATTACCACGCCCCACTGTCAGTCACCACGTCCCACTGCCAGTCACCACATCCCACTGCCAGTCACCACGTAATGCATCTATGTTTATCAACCTTTACATCCATCCATCCTAGTGACAGGATGTGCACAATGAGAGGCTGTAAATCCAGGTCTGTTTACATTTACATCCGTGCCCGGTAGCGGAGCGTTACACCAGGAGGCTGAGGCGCCCAGTCCGGGGTCCTGGACTTACCCAATGTGTCAACAGCCGGACTTGGCCCGGGTACAGCGAGTCCAGCGAGATTAAGAACATATATTCTACTTCAGTTTACAGCGAATAGAATCTACCATTTCATCACGGATCTTGGTGTAATAGATAAAAAAAATAAACTAATCATGAAATCTGAAAGTAGTGCCCGTGTCAGAATGAAACTCCCACTGTCTATACGATTACACGTGCAAAACAAACAGATACATTAATTAAATACTTAATTAACGGCAGGCGATAAACGCATCTGGGGGGTTTGAACAATTCACCACAGTCGATGTTTTAGTAAAGGAGATAAATAAATAAATAAATAAATATATAAATACAGAGAGAGAGAGAGAGAGAGAGAGAGAGAGAGAGAGAGAGAGAGAGAGAGAGAGAGAGAGAGAGTGTCTAAGGCATTCCTCACTCTTACACCACAGGACTCTTTTCTCGGAATCAAATTCCCGTCGTCTCATA
>JAYMFT010072346.1:0-28886 GCA_038088735.1 Panulirus argus
GTCCAAACCATTTCAACACAACCTCTTCTGCTCTCTCAACCACACTCTTTTTATTACCACACATCTCTCTTACCCTTTCACTGCTTACTCCATCAAACCACTGAACACCATATATTATCATCAAAGATTTCATTTCCAACACATCCACCCTCTGTCACACAACCCTATCTATAGCCCATGCTTTGCAACCATATAATATTGTTGGAAGTACCATTCCTTCAAACATATCCGAGATAATGTTCTCTTTTTCAACACATTCTTCGTCGTTCCCTGAACCTTTGCCCCCTTCCCCAACCTATGACTCACTTCCACTTCCATGGTTCCATTTGCTGCCAAATCAATTCCCACATATCTAAAACACTTCACTTCCTCCATTTTTTCTCCATTCAAACTTACATCCCAACTAACTTGTCCCTCCAAAACTATAACTATCATTATCAGATGTAAAGGAGATGAAGTGACTACATTTGAAACACGGCTGAATGTTTTTGATGACTAAGAGGTACATAAGGGTAGTTTGAAATGCACAAGTATATGAAGCAAAAGAATTATGGTAAATGATTTGGTGAAAAGATGAGAGGTGGTAAATGCCTTGCTTATGATAAAGTGTGGTAACAAGGCTGGAGTGGATGGAACTGCAGTTGAATTTCTCAAGAAAAGGGAAGACTGTGTTGTTGATTGGTAAGTTAGGATTTTCAATGTAAGTATGGCTCAGGATAAGTTCCTGTGGACTGGGAGATGCCTGTATCATGCCAGCATATAAAAGCAAGGGAAACAAAAGTGAAATTTCAAACTAAAGAGGTATAAGTTTACCGAGTGTACCTAATAAGTTGTATGAGACATGTGGATCAGGTGTTCAGAAGTTTCTGTTAGCTACATTTATAAATCTAGAGAAAGCCTTTGACAGGATTGATAATGTTATGTGGAATGTGTTACAAATATATAGGTGGAGGGTGCTTTTAGCAGCAGAAAGGAGTTTTCAGTAAGAGAGTTTAGTATATGTACATACAGTTAGAAATGAGGGTGAATAGTTCCAGGTGCAGGTGGGTCCCCATCAAAGTTGTGATGTCCACATGCCTACTTAATCAGTTTATGGATGAAGGGGTGAGGGAGGTGGATGCAAGGGTCTTAGAAAGAGGGGCAGGGCTGCAATCTGTCAAGGGTGGGAATCTGGGAGGTGAACCAGCTATTGTTTGTTAATAACGGTGGCACTTTCAAGTGATAAACTTTTAAAGCTTGCTTTTCAGTTTGGGAGTATGAAAGAATAAAGTGGCAATACATGTGAATAAAGGCAAGGTTATCAGCTTCTGCAGTGGAGAGAGACATATAAGTTGGAATGTGAGTATAAATGGAAAGAAAATGGAAGTAGTGGAGTGTTTCAGATAACTAAGAGTGGACTTGACAGCAAATGGAGCCATGGGAGCTGAGAGCACCATAGGGTTGAGGAGGATAAGGTCCTGGGTTCATTAAGGAATGTGTGGAAAGAGAGGTCATGGTATCTGAAAGCAAAGATTTTCGAAAATGTTTGATGGTATAGTTGTATCGACAGTGATACACTCATGCAAGGCATGGACCGTAAATTAAAAAAGTACAGAAAAGGGTGGATGTGCTGAATAGTAAATGTTACATGACAATATGTGGTGTGTGGATACGAACTGACAGAGTAAGAGAAAGGAGTGGTAATAAGAGATGCATGTATGAGAAAGCTGAAGAGGGGATACTGAAATGGTTTGGACACATGGAGAAAATAAGTGAGGAGAGAAAGACCAAGAGGGTGCATATGGCAGATATGTAAACATGCAGGAGGGTGTAAGGCATGTATGGGATAAAGCACACAAGAGTGATGTGGTATACAGGGGGCAACATGTTGTCAATGGGTTGTACCAGGGCATTTGAAGTGGTCAGGGGAAACCATGGTAAGGGCAGTAAGGCCTCATTGTGGATAGGGGGATTCTGATTTTGGCGCATTTGCTTACATCCACTAGAGAGTGGATATGGGCAAATGAAGCAGTTCTTCATCTGGACCTTGTGCTACCTAACTACCATGAAAAATGGTGAACAGGTATAAAAAATAAATGAAATTCTTACCATTATCATAATTTATTTATTTATTATACTTGATCACTGTTTCCCGCGTCAGCAAGGTATCATAATTATCATTATTATTATTATCATTTATGTAACCCCAAGACCCTTTTCATGGGCTCCTAGAGTTTTAATGTTGCACTTCAAGCAGTAACACGGAAATGGCGGACTGCTTTGGAATAATTAATTCCTTGAGAAGAGTGTACTCTTTCCATTCCAATGTCAATGATACAACCTCACCGAAGATGACTTTCAACTAGCGGTGTAACCAAAGCATGCAGTCTGGGAACACCACTCACCCATGTAAACTTTTCGTATGCAACTTCTCTTAAACCTGAATTCCTGTAGACCATTCTTCTTTCAGTGTACATACTGAAAAGCTTCTTTTCAACTTAATTTACACCATGGACTCTATGTCCCTTAATTATAATATCAAATGCCTAATCACCATCCAACCTTATATTCAGATCCCCAGTACTAAGATTCAACCTGTTGCATCAAATCTGCCAAAACACCAGATCAGCCCAACCCAAAACACATTATGCCCTTACAGCTTCACTACTGATTCACAAACACTAACAATCACCCATTGTTCATAGTCTACGTTCATTCTAACATACATCATATCTGAACCCAATTTCCTACACTAACTGTCCTACAGCCTGTGATAATATCATTCCTTCCACGCTTATACACCAGTAGCACATTAGCATCATGTTCCCTTCCTTTAGTGTCTCCCTTGGTGCATAATAAAATTCAGATTTTTTTTTGTCACTTTCCAGATTAATTGACTGATTATTAATTAAAATTTTTCATGATCTCACTCAGTCAACCACCATACCTCCAATGGTGCCCACTGTTGATATTTCTGCCATAACATAACATTCACTTTATCATCAAAATATTCCTCCATCTCATTTCTTATTCATGTGATTCTGAGAGACACTGTGACCATAACCATTATTTTTCTATTCTGCTATTTGACTTTAGTTCTTTAATTTCGCATTCCCTTTACAAAACTTCCTTTATTTCCAATGAGCTAAATATCAAAATTAATTTCCATTTCCTTATCCACTCTATTTCAATATTTAGAAAAAGAATGAAAATACATTATCTATATAAAAAATACTGGTTAACAAAATAAACATACCAGTATATGGTTGCAGCATTGGCTCCTCTACGGAGTTCATTCAACTGAGTTCCTGTAGCAGTGTCAAAAATTCTGATCAATGTTCCCTTTTCTGAGGCTGTAGCCAGTCTTGTTCCTGGAAGGTTGAGGGCTGAAAATATGAAAAACTTAAGTCTATCTGTCCTTATGAGATCTGTTCCTTCACTTAAAGCACACTAGATTATGTTGAATGTCCTGTGACCTTTAAAATTCCTGAATATCCCCATATCTTTTTCACTGTTACAAACCCTATCTGAAACACAAGAGAATTTTGTAAGCTGATCAAGTAGGTTACATAAGTGATACAACCAAAATTTGCTACATGAACACACTGAAATATGTGAAGAAAGTTATACCTATCTATCTATCCATATCTCTGATGCCTGTTCCCAACTGGAACTCCCTCAAGGGGGTGGCCACAGCAACTCTAGTGCCACTTCTTAGCATTTCATGCCTCACCCTTAACAGGCCACTGGCAAAGGGCAACTCTAGCGCACTGATTGCAGAAGCTCCTACCTAATGTTCCTACTGACTTCATCTACCTAATGCTCCTGCCAAATATTCCTACATACTACTTCTACCTAATGCTGCCTCTGCAAAATATGCTAAGTGAAAGTAAAAACAAAAGAAGAAGAAAACAAAAAGGCAGAAGAGCAACAAACAACATAATTGTTTACAGCAATCTCTGAAAGAAAGAGGTTTATGAAACTTTGTGGCAAACCACCCACTGGCATGATTTTTTAATCCAACCAGAGAAATAGAGTTAACTGGATAAAGAGCAACCCCTCTACTCTTTCAAAGCAGAGTTACCATGTACAACCAAGGCTAAACTTTGGACTACCTACATGAAAAATTTAAAAAGTTTAACTATCTTGAATACATAACTGTCCTTCTTACTTTAATGAAGAAGTTTCGATATCAAACACATGATGGCCACATTTGTGCATATGCAGTATCTTGATGTCAAGAATAATGTAGTGAAAACCAAAGTCTACAATCTAAAACCTAGCTCCACAAATGACTCCATGGCTTACCTTTACTGCTTTACATGCTCTCATTCAACCAATTAACAGCATATTGCCACAACATACATCATTCCAATACTTTCTATCAAATGCAAGCCTCTCATCTACCTGAATGTCTAGGTAATGATATCCAAAGCCTCCATTACTCCAACTTTCTATCTGCTCCTCAGGCTCCCCCTTCCCTTGGCTACTCAACTTCTAATACACAGATCCTCTTTGTCAGCCTCTCACCACTAATCCTCTCCATATGCCTGAACAATTTCAGCACATTCCAGTTGGCACATGCATTAAGCATGCCCTCACAACCACACCTCTCTCTAACAATGTCAATTTTTACACGATTACCTTACACCACATATTTTCCTTTAGCATTTCATCTTTAGCATATCTACACTCTTTCAGTCCTTTGCATTCAAGATCCAAGACTTGTATGAATACAACAATGTCAAGATTACTAAACTTCAAGCATAATGACCTCTCTTTATACTTGCTCCTTAATGCACTGAGGACCTTAACCTCTTCACCCATCCTGTGACTCGCTTCAGCCCGCATGGTTTCATCAGCTGCCATATAAACTCCCAGGTAATTTGAGCACTCCATTTCCATCCCATTTAAACTCACACTCACATCATTCTGGCTCAACCCCTTTCTGCACTTCAAAACCTTGATATTGTTCACATTTTCTCTCAACTCCCTCCATGAACAGAACTCCCCAAATTTCTGTCAATTTCTAGATCTTCCCTCTGGAGTCTGCCTGGTCATCTACAAATGGCAAGTGATTTACCTAACATTTCCAATCATACAGCAGACCCACCTCTTTCTCCAAGATCCTTGCATTTCCTTCCCTCACCAACCATCCATGAAAAGCTGTGATGACATCACACATACTTGATAAAGACCAAACTTTAGCAAGAACTGTTCACTCTCCTCCCTTCCTACTCTTACACAAGTCATACTCTTTTAGTGAAAACTCTCTAATGCATTTAGAAACTTTCGAATTACTCCAATTATCCACAGCACCTTCCATAAGGCCTTTCTGTCCATCCTATAGCAACTTCTCCAGATCCATAAGTGCCATGCACAAGTCACTCTCTTTTTCTGAATATTTCTCACATATGTTCAGTAAAACAAGCACCTGGACCACACACTCTTTACCTCTTGTAAAACCACCCTGCTCCAACACAGTCAGCTGCTCTGTGTACGACATCACCATCTCAATCACCACTCTCCCATACACCTACCAAGGTAAACAAATTAATATCTCTATTAGATGAATATTCAATTCTATCCATGCTTTTATACAAGGGCACTAAATATATTCTGCCAGTCCAAAGACACTTCAACCAGCTTGACTAACCAATCAAGAACACCCCCAAACCCTCTCTTGAAAAACTCAACCATAACCTCTGTGGGGAAGTGGTTAGCATTCCTGACCGTGACACATTCATGGGCCACCAATGGTGAAGCATACAGGATCGAATCCTAGTTGCAACAGTTGGTCCACAGTCAACCCAGCTGTTCATCTACTAAAAGGTGTTGGTTGATAAAACTGGTACCTGGCTCAGGTACAAGTGGTGAAAGCCTTGCAATCAGATCTCCCAACACTAATAGTCAATCTCTTTCATCAAAATCAACAAAGAATTCACTCAGACTCCAAGCAATAAGATTCCATCTCTTTCATCATAATCAACAAAGAATTCATTCAAAGACTGTCTTTCTTCTTCAACCCTCTCACTTCCTGATGCATTTGCACTAGCATTCACTTACCACTCATAGTCTGTTTTCATTCCAACCCAAAAAAAATCTTGAAATCTCTTCCTTGCACTCCTTATCACAGTTCCACAGCACATTCCTCATCAGAAGTGTCACCCCTTCTCTTGCCCTTGTCCTCTCACTAACCCTGGACTTTACATCCAAGACATTTTTGAACTCTAGCCACAATAACTTTTTCATTTTAAGAGTAAGAACAATCAATTTCTTCTCTTCAAACTTTCCGTTCTGGCTACAAAAAAGCACACTCAGACACTTCAGCCAGCGTCTTTCAGTAAAAGCTTTCTTGATATTCAAGTATAGTTTATCTGAAACTGATGTGTGAAAGAAATGATGCAGTAAACATGACTGGCTTGGACAAGTTTTGCAGACATGTGCCAACAACAGGTTTAGAGAAGTCCACCATGGGACTCCATGATGCACAGAAGGATATGGTGTTCTTAATACTGAAAAAGACAAAGAATTTACATTAAATGCTTTTTGTTGTTTAGCACCAAAGGTACAGAGATAGATTACAGCCTTGAAATATAAATGTTTGAGGGGAAAAGTGTTAAATCACCACAAAACCAAATATGTGGAGGCTTGTAATAATATATCTTGTCTGCAGTATATATGATAATGTCTTCATGAGACTGAGACAAGAACAGCATGAAAAGTGTGATCAAATGGTAGAGACCGGGAGTGAAGTACTGGAAGGCAATGAATAACACCATAAGCTACAGTAATGAATCTTACCTATACAACTAAGTGCTGAGTCGTGGGCAAGGATATCCTGAGGAGATTTTTCTGTATTGGCAAGATCAATAATAAGCACGTGGCCAACACGAGGTCCTGGGAAGGCTAGTAGAGAATTGTTGCTATTGGGACAGAGGACACACAATCCTAAAGAAAATTTACTTACAATTAGAGATCATCATGAGTCTTAGCTTGTGATTTTATCAATAATATACAAAATCAGACTCTAAGTAAGGGCTATATTCTCAAAGGTACACATCTATTTGAGCAAAAAAATTTCAACATCCTTAATTACTATATTACAGCTTTTTATCATCTGGGTCTACACAAAACATATGGGTACACTCATTCATTTCTCACAAAAGCATAATGACATACACACAGAGAACATAACAGACTCAAAATCACATTTATGTTGACACATTCTTAATCTTCCTCACTCACTCACACAAACATAACTCTCACATAAAGAATACACACAAACACTTACATATCTGCATGTACATACATCCTGTTTTTTCTCTATATATACACTGGCAGCTGCTAATGTACTAAAAAAGGAAATATGAAAAAATAATGCAAGTATGGGAAATGGAAATCGTCCTCTCTTGCTGTGCCAAAAGGCATTTGACAAGGTAAACTACATGATTATATTGGAGAAAGTAAAACATGAGATTGATTGGGAAAATGGATCATGGAGTTTCTATAAATTAAAAATTCAAATTCAAATGAAACTACAATATGTCACAAGAGATATTCATTTTCCATCAGGTCAGTCACAGCTGAGGCGGTCAGGAGGAACATGACACAGAGGCATTAATGTCAAATGCCAAGCACAACCATTCGGGAGGTCACACCACGTACCCAGGGGGGTGAAGGCTGTCGACAACACGTGTATAAGCTGAAGTCCTGTTCTTCTGGACTTGTTCTGTGATCAAGACTGTCCAAATGTTAGAATCAGTATAGTGTTTCCCACCTAATCTGCGTTTCTGTCACCCCACCACATCACCAAAGCGCGTATACCCCATGGTACAAAAAACAAGTGAGATGAAATGCAAATGATGTGGTGTTTGAGATTTTTTAATCTTTCTTTTATCTTTTTCAATTATTAATAATCAATGTATAATTAGTTGACATGTCCGTTAAATCCAAAATTCGTTATGTTAGGGTCCGTCAAATTGAGGGCTAACTGCACTTAACAAAAATTTACAAGATGAGAAAGAATGAAAAATTATCAAATGTACTGCAAAGTGAAATAAGAAATTACAATGGATTAAACAAAAAAACACTAAAAGAAGCTTTGGTAAATGGCTAAAATTCTGATCCAGATGAGCCAAGAGAAAAACAGCACTGTTAATCCAGTAAGATAAGTGTTCAGCACTATGTGCTATTAGTGTTACAAAATGAATCTTGTTTCAGATACTTGTAGGATGGTACTCTCTCTCTCACACACATACATACGTTCTCTCTTTCCAAATATTCTTCATCACTTCCAGAGCCTTTGCCCCCTCCCCCACCCTATGACACAATTCTGCTTCTATGGTTCCATACATTACCAAGTCCACTCCTAGATATCAAAAACACTTCATTTCCTCTAACTTCTCTTACAAGGCATGAGTGCAAATGATTGGGATATGTATAAGAGAAAGTGAAAGAGGTCAAGAGGAAGGTGCTGGGGTTGAAAAAGAGGACAAATGAGAGTTGAGGTGAGAGATTATGTTTAAACTTTAGGGAGAATAAAAAGATGTTTTGGAAGGAGGTAAATAATGTGCAAAAGAGAAGAGAACAAATGGGGACCGGTGATGGGAGCAAAATGGGAAGTGATAACAGGTAGTGATGGAGTGAGTATTGTGAAGGATTAATATATGTATTTGATGATGGAGTGGCAGATGTAGGGTGTTTTAGGTCAGGGCTGTATGCCAAGTGAGAGAGTCAGGAAAAGTGGTTTGGTGAAAAGAGAAGAAGTGGTGAAAGCCTTTAGGAAGATGAAGTCCGGCAAGGCAGCAGGATTGGATTGTACTGCAGATCAGAATATCTAATGAAAATAAGATATAGAAAAAAAAACCATTATTCTGGTGGCAGCCTGGATGACCTCTGTAACCCATGAGAGTATCATTATTACTGGAGTGGTGAAACTTGTCATTTCCTCAATGATGGTTCTCTTATCTTTTTCATACTGCAGCACTACAGATGGTCTGCCACTTACTTCCAAACTACAAATTATGCCTCTAGTGCTACCATATTCCAAGCTTTATTTCCTCTAACAAAATGCTTTTCTTCTGTCTGTGCTTGTTTTTTCATGCTTCCAAATTTCTGATTTTTCCCTTGCTTAAAACTTCATGCAGCACCCCTATTGTTTCCCACACACTGTTTTCCTAGTGTAAACCTGTAACATCTAATTCACTTCACTGAAAGCCAACCACTAAACAGCATTCCTCAACAAATGTTATATGCACTATTTTTAAGTCTTTTAACACTCGACTGTACACACATGGTCAGCAAGAAATTTATGATACAGATTCTGCACATGCTATGATTCTATTAAAGATGAAAGCACTTATAAACAGATCAGCAAATAAACATCTATTCATTGCATTTTAAACCAAACATATGAGATGAAAATTAGACATTTATATGGGCTTCCCTCATAATACACACTTCACTCTTCTTTCATTATCTATTCAATTAATGTTTGTGATGTTAAATAAGTACCAAACAGAAACATTAAAAGAATAAATTCAGTGCAAGCTCACCTTTGGGGTTATTAGCTGTGTCAAAGACATGAAGCTGCTGAGGATTTGATGTAAATGTATAAACTTTAATCATGGTGTCAAGAATGACCACAATGCGATCTCGGCGCAATCGCACACCACGCACTTCTGAGGCAAATTCTAATTCAATAACGTGCTTCTTTTTCAGGTCATCCCAAACCATCACTGAAACAGTGAAAGGTAACATTAATAATCCACATAACTTGATTAAGAAATGAAAATAATAACTTGCAATTAAAGATTTTATTGAAACTTAATGACAACTAAGTCTCATACCAAAGAGACGTGTTTAACAACCTTCAAAATTTGAAGACAAGAAATTGAAGAAACAGCAAGTATACAAGGAGAGGAAGGATGATTAAAATGGTATATCTAAATAAATACACAAAATAGGTACAACAGTAAACAAAAGTAAAGTACATAAGTTTGGCACATAAGAATCCAAGAAAAAGTGATTAGAACAATGCTCTTGAGGAAGTCTTTACTTGGATCCTTTTGCTGCATACTAGAATACAGCTCATCAGAGATAAAATGATGAAAAGAACAAAGTAGGTATCTGATGTTGAAATGGACAGATATACAGTAGTGGGCCAAGTCTGTTTAGTACTACTGCATTTAGCAGTTATCAGTAAGAGCATGGGTAAAGGAATTCTATTAAAATGTAAGGCAGTTAACTCAAGTATAGCTGATATTTACAGATGATACAGATCATCAGAGAAAGTTTATAGAGAGGTGTTGCAAAGAGTAGGATAAATGCTACTGCAATGGCAAGAAATTGTGGATATGCATATGTATAGGCAGTTGCAACTAAGCACTGCTTAAGACACACTTCATATGTAAAAAGGAGGGCTGTTGTGTGAAGTATGAGAGGGGTAAAATAGAATTTTCAAGGATGTGTGATAACTGAAAAATTACACAAGTTCACAGAATGCAGGGAAATGTGAGAGCAGCTGATAATATGCAGCAAATGTTATAATTTTCCCTTATGGGTCTATACTAAAATAATGATCCAAAGTTCATGGAATGCAAATGAAAGCAAAAGCAGCAGATAATATACAGTGAATTATATTTCTTTCCTTATGAGCATATACAGATAATTACAAAAAGTTTATGGAATGCATAAAAATGTGAAAGCAGCAGACAGTATACAGTAACTGATATAATTTTTCCCTAAGAGCGGACACCGAATAATGAAAAAAGGAGCTAACAATACACAGTAACTGATATGATAGAGCTAATAACATTAATTTTAGGCGCCATAAGTGAGTAGAAAACTGGAAGAGAAGGGAACAATGACTGACATGGGAGAAAGCAGAAAAACGGAAAACTAATGATCATGTCAAAAGACAAAGCAAAGCATTTATGCAAGAGATGACAGAATAACAAGATGTAAACATATTTTACTAAAATATGATATAAGAATATTGTGCATGTGTTATTTGCTTTACATTAGAAGCTTACAATATATGAAACAGTAACAATAATCAAACCCTTCCACACATATACATATTGCAAAATATCAATTTCTTGTTGAAATATACAAAGGGGGGAGGTCATGGATTGTTACATGCAGTTTATCAAAGCTGAAAAACTTTCAAATATCAGAATCATAAACCTGAATGGAAAGTCTACATCCTAATGATATGAAAACAAAATATTTCAATGATCAACATTCTTATGTTGAAACTGACACCAATTTCCAGTGCTTTTACCTTTGTTTGTTGGATATTTGGGATGAGACCCACCACCAACAAGAGCCAAGTAGTTGCACCTAAAAAGCATTTCCACATAACCAATGCCTCCATCGGAAAAGTCTTGCCTCTCCTTTTCCTTCAAAGGATCGCAATTATATACTCTAAATCCCGTGTCCATTCCACATGCAAAACATCCTGATAAAGAGAGAAACAAAAGAAAAGTAATTGCATTTAAAATCTGGAAAATTGTAAACACTTCCCTTCATGTCTGGACATTGGTACAAGGTTTCATTCATTGTGCCCTGTCACCATGATAATTTAGATAGCACTGTATCCATAGGACCCTATAAACGAAGCCAGAAAATTTCAATAATCAAAAATAACCAGCACAAAAACTTATCTATCAAACCTTAAAAATATTAGTTTTAATAACACTAACTGTTCAAACTTTAGTGAAGCCCTTTCTAAAAGGTTCGCAACCACAAAAACTGTCTCATTCAGTCCTTCTATTACTCAAAACACCATTCATTAAAGGAAAGTGAACTGGAAAAGGGTGCTACATGGCAACTGATATATGGAAAAGAGAATTAATGAAACTGGAAATACTCTCTGGTTCCCAATCACAACAGAAGCTATGCTGTTATGTATGTAATGTTATCATAATGTTATTATACAATCTAATCATCTATAATCTTTTAGCCTTCATCTTTTCCATGATCTTGAAGTATCAGCTGTTCTGATTACTCTCACTCACAATAATTTTTGACAAAGGATTCCTTTTCATTAGTCTCACCTCCTTCACATCCTTGTCCACATAATCTCTCTATCATGTTCTCTGTTTTCCCTTACTTGTCCATCCTTCCAGTCATCACCATAGCACTGTTATTCTTGGATGCATGTACTACCATCCTCCTAAACAACCAGTTCATTTTTATGTTATTTCATCTTTTCTATAGTATTTCTGGTATCTACCAGATTCCCTATGTCATCACTCAATTTTACTCTTAGCAATTTTTCTAAAATTTAATTCAATGGTCTATACACTACCTTAAATTTCTAGTGACTTGGTAACAAAAGCTTCATGACATAAAATTGTAGCTTTGAGTAAGATGAATGAATAACAGGCTTTTACCAAGTCAGGAATGAACTGAAAAAGTTCATTTCCCAACATCCTAAGCTGCAGAGTACTGACATCATATATCTTATTCAGAAGGGATGATTTGTTTGTTGATTGCGGTTACTGTCATGATATACAGTATTGCTTAATTCTTATCTTGATCCTAATAACAATCAAATGGCTATGAAAATGAAAAAATATACCAGGTTAAAGTGAAGAAAATTTAATTTCTATATCTATCATCTTTAACTCCATTCCTACTTACTGGATGTGCATGAACTGCTTCCATGCACCTTTTGTGGGATGCAACTTTGCATACCTGTGATCCCCAATCCCACAAGCTGACACTAGGGTATGGATGCCCACATCCTTGGAGCAAATGTGTTATCCTGTAACCCTACGTTGTTAAAAAAGACTTGCAAATCCCTATACTTGCCTCACATTTCTTAGTGTAAAAAACATAAAATCAAATCTACTATAAACACTGAAAACAAATAGAATAAAAAAAAAAAAAGACTATAAAATCAAAGTCAGTTTTCCTAGAAAAGAAATTTGAAGAACAAAAAAATCACAGTACTTAATCTAACCCAAACCAAAATGCTTAAGAACAATACAGGTCCCCCTTTAGAACTGTTTATCATGGAGTAGAATATTCAAAATAAGCCTATTGTTAGCCTTATTAAAGTGCGCATCACTAAATGACTCAAAAGGAAGATATTTGACTAGAAACTGGTGGAGCCTGCAAATACAGCTAGCACATATAAATGGGAGACATTCAAATATTTTCATTAAAACGAATTGGAATGCTTTTAATACCAATGAAGAAAATCAAAACTTACACAACACACACAAATATAGTTATTCATGATTTTTTTGCCTTCAGTCATTTAGCCCACAAAGCTGTTGGTAAGAATTACAATATAGGATTTCTTGATAATGATGTATTTTGAAGGCAATATAGGAATACCCTTTTTTAATACCTTTTCTTTTCTTTTATTTTCTTGCTGTTTGATTTTCTGATTATCTTTAAGATATGAATAAACTGACAGTTGAGAAGGTTATGAAATTCTGGGAAATTGTGGTTAAACATTGTAAAAACATTCAAAACATTTATAACAGTCAACAGAACCTCCAACAACTTAACCTCATATTCCCTAAAAGCCCTAATTTATCTTAAATTTCAATGTTGTCGTCGAAATATATGCCAATATAATTCTCATGTGCTGTGCGATACCTTGTGGTCAAATATGTGGGCTGATACTGCACTTATGCATAAGAATCCATTCACAAGTACTATACAGGAATGAACACATGGCTATGAAGATCAGGAAATGTTAAATGTTACTCAGCACAAGGCTATGACAATCAGGAAACAAAAAATTTTACTCAACACAAGGCTACGAAGATCAGGAAACATAAAATGTTACTCAACACAAGGCCATGATGATCAGCAAACATAAAATGTTACTCACTGTAAAAGTAGCTTTAAAACACTCCTAGAAATCATCAAAAAATTCTAACACCTACTGGTAACTTAACTTACCCTGGCTGACTAGATTTACCTTGAATACGAATGTCAGTCAAAATATACCCAAGTTAATTCTGTTTGCTGTGTGGTATCATATGGTCAAGTATACAATGGTATACAATGGATCCCTTTCAGTCTGCTGGTGAGCAAACAATGCCCAACAACCACTTGTTAATGATGACTAGAACAGTCAAATCATTTTCAAACAACATAAAAAACTGAGAAATTATACCCACCACGGGATGTTTGGTGAGTTTCTCATAAGTTCTTATGACTGCTAAGAAAGTTTACTTATTTTAACATTTCACCTCATATTTTCCCTGAACCTCATAGTCCATCCCACTCCCAAGTTAATATTATTACACATGAATCATATCAAGCTGTGCCACTTTTTTGGTACTCTCTATACAGTACACTATGTTCTCAAAGGAAAAAAATTCAATATAAAAAGTACTTCTCTGGTGCTCCTTAAAGTATAACATTCTCAATCATATGCTATTTGTTTTCCTAAATTATTTCTGATAAGCATGTTTTTAGAATACTGCTTTCAGCTAGACTTCGTCCAATTATGTTTGATTACGTTAAACTAGATTGCTTTATGTTACTTTTTCCTTTTACTTTCACTTAGCTATGCAAACCTACCCAAAACTAACCCTAGTAAGAAAACAATGCTGAAATGCTCATGTTAGGCTAAATTACCTGAAAGAAATAAAATAATTTCAGCATGAAAACAAATAAGCCATCATATGCTATAATTCAACAGATTCCCTCCATTACAAAACAACGTTCATCCCTATATCAATACCTTATATTCATATATATCAATACCTTAAATTCAGTCTTTTCTCTTATTGCAGCCTCTACATCACTATTTTGAAGGCAGGTTACGATAATTCCTTCTTCATTAATAAATGATACACTATTATTAAAAGATAAACAAAGTATAATCACAATAAAATGTACCAGGATATGGTCAACCCCAAACTATCCTAATACGAAATGAACCACGAGTTTTAGCTACAGGGTTATGAGCCTCTAAACAAGCTTATCATATATGTCATATCAATGTGGCCCTGCTTTCCTGTGGGAACATGAATTTACAGTGCCAATTCATCGAGAATAATTATGTGAGCAGATAGGCTTCTTTCCTGGCTTTCGTACTCAAAACAAGCTACGTCTTCCTAGCAATGGGACTTGCGGCACTATGGTTATTCTCTCACCTTGATCCTGGTTGAACCCAGCATATGCCAGGCCATTACCATAGGGATTTTTGGGTCCTAAATTCATTACGGTGATTCAGAAGGAGGATAAATGCCTTTTAAAATCTATAAAGACGTCTGCCTGACATTTATCTCTGCCTTGCCGAGTCTACGCCATACGTTCCAATAATAAGTGCTACTGTTTGTAGCAAAGATGAGTCGGTAAAAGTATATGTTTTTTCCTCTCAGAGATTCAATTATAGAAAGAGGAATGTGCATCATGTTCAAGAGAGTAATAAAATGATTTTTTTATTTGATTTTAATTTTTCATATACATTTAAAAGATTTAACAGTACTAACTTAAATATAGTAACATCAAAACAAAGAGTGACTACCAATCACGTGACGAAAGGCGTTTTCTTGGGCCAATCATATGCCTCTAAACGTTACCATAGAAACGGTATAAACAACATGGCGTCCGTCTCACGTCAAAATGTGGCGTCTGGAGGGATTTACGATCCTCCTAGAGTTTCTTATAGCGAATCCACAAGGAAATTACTGAAACGTAAGTATCATGTTATTGCTGAACTCATATATGAATGAAATATCTCCTTTACCAATAACAATATGCCAATCAGATCACAGATCGGCTTGCACAAACGTTTGTTGTAATAATAGCTCTCTAAGCATCGTTCTACTTTAGTAACATTCAGTTTCATAAAAGCCTATCTTCAGAATTTTTTAGAATAGAATAAACGAATGACGATAGAAATCTTGAGCTGCCGCTAGTTTTCTATTATACGATGTTATCAACTTTAGCTAATTTTGGTAGGCATTCATTCTTCACGCTATTTTTCCATTTGTTGCGCTACTGTCTCCCTAATTCTCCCTAATCAATATATTATGGCTCGTGAACCTCCAAATAATTACGAAAATTTAGTGGTTCCGAAAGATGTTAGATAAAACTTAATTATAAAAATGATATGGTTAATTCCTAGCTCATATATCTGTGAAAATTGTGGGTACTAATTTTTCTAATTATATGGGTTAGAAAATTATATGTTGATATGGTTGCACGTTAAGACTTGAATGTATTGAAAATATATGAAAACAGGGTATTTTCGGTAACGAAATCGAAACTAATATTTTTTAATAGAAATATCAGAGAATGGGAATAACTGCCTAACGTATTCAGACAGGAGGCATAAATTTGGCTTTGATTTTGAGAACATTGTGAAATGATAAAAAAGATGTAGTTTTAGGTACTTTTATCAGGAATTGTGTAAATGTGTAGTGATGTTTCATGGAAGGCAGTGACGAGTTACAACTTTGGTTAATGATACTGTAATTAGGAAGATGAAATTCGTGATGACTCGTATTCATTTCCGTCAACTTTAAAATACTTATATAGTCTACTCACAATTTCTAGGTTAAAATCTTTTCTGCTTAGCATTGTCCTAACTTATCCTCTCACATCCATCTGATTAACTGGCTTTTGTTTAAAGGTGTTCTGTTGGTGCTTATTATTAATATTGAACATCCGAGGAAGACGCTCAAGATTTTTCTTTTTCCCCATTTGATTATATCGACTCAGAGAGCCTTGATGACCTTGGCATTCGATAGGCTTAAAGCTCAATTAACGCTGACGGCCTTGATGACCTTGGCAGTTGATATGACCAAATAACCATTCAACCAACGAATTAGCTTCTGTAAAAATTCTAATCCACCGTAAGCCAAGGTATTAAGATGTAGGTCTGTTCTCATTGCCTCCACTTGTTGATAATACCACAATCACAGATATTCAAATATCAGTAAGTGATACCAAAAGTAGCACTGGATAAAATATTATTTCCAGTTATATAAAGCGTAAATAATTTTTATGGGTTTGACAGTATAGATTAGGCTTAAATATTTCAGTGGTAGCGAGGCAATAAGCCTTGGTCATCTAAAGGAGGTAAAAAGAAAAACAATTTCCCACGCTTGTCCATTATGCAAAAAAAAGAAAAAGACAGCCTCACCCTTGTCCACTGTATTCTAATATGTCCCCACACTCAACACTTCCTTGACACCTAGTGGATCACCACTCCACGACCCCTTACCGTAGACACAATGATCCTCCCCATACTGGCCAGCCATTATGTAAATAATATTGATGTTGTGTTGAAGGAATATCCTAACTTCCTTAGGCTTTAGTAAGCCCCTTTATTATATATACTTGCGACATTTGCGAGATGCTTTTAGTAACATTGTGCAAGGGTACCTAGTGACAGAACTAGGATCCTGATTCCTCTATCAAGGAATAAAGTATTGAAACTGAACTGAATTTTCCCTACCTTTTAAGTTTTGCGGAATTTTCGGTTATGGAGATTTTCCGACTTCAGAAATTGATTTCCATGTTCTAATATCGAAATAGAGGGAAAGGCCCCAATCCCAGTTCATGTCGAAAAAATTTTCGTAAGTTTCACACATTGCTTAATATATTACAGTGTTGGAGTTTTGGGCACACTTCATTCTTGAATTTAAAATACTTCCTTACGACAGCTGATCTAATTAATCCTTCATCAGGAATCATTGCAGATATGTGATTTTTGTTTTGCTTCGTATGTAACCAAGGCCTCATTACAACCATACATTCCCCACATAAATTCTTCATCTCTCCAGTTGTTACAACAGTTATTAAATGATCTATATGTACAGATGTGGCCCCCATCTCTAGAAATCTCTTTACTATCACAGAACTTTTTAAACTTTTGTATGCTGTCAACATTCAGTTTTATAGCTAAGTTTAGTTCATTCATCTACTCTATGTGAAAAGACTTTCTAGCATCTTTTCTAAAAAAGTTATGGCTTGATATCATATTATGGCCTCTGGTAATGTCTTTGCATCTCTAGAGGAACAGTTCACGACTGGCATCAAACAGGTTTAAAAACCAAAACAGTTGTGATCGTCTCCCCTAACTCTTCTTTTTGATAGTGGACAGATGTATAGCCTCTAATAACTCACTGTAAAATAATTGTTAAACATGATACCATCTCCCGGCCTCAACTATAGCCCTTCTTCATTAGTTCATTGTTACTGTTAGTTGGGGGACCAAATTTTATATAAGCATATTCTAATTTTGGCCTAACATATAATTCTACTATTTGCCAGGACACAATTTGTATCCGTTAAAATTCTTTTAAGGTGGTTGGGGTGAGGACTTGGCAACAGGTTAAGAACAATGTCGACTTCTAAGTTCCTTACCTGGGTCATCCTGCAGCTTATTTCCTGCTGGAAAATATTCAGATTAAGGCCTTCTTTCTATGTGTCCCATTCTCATTTCTTTGTATTCAGTTGGGTTGAATTCTATTAACTTTGGAGTCTGTCTAGGTCCCCTTGATTGCTAGTACAATCCTCTTCACTTCTTGCCTCCCTCATGATATTGGCATCATCCGCAAACACATTCAAGTATGACTTCCAATCCTTTTGGCTAATCATATACATAGTTCATGAACTTAAAACTTAGACCATGTAAAATATTGATTCTTATAGGATAAAGCTTGAAGCTTGATATCCATTTTTAAGTCAAAAGCCAGTTACGGCTGATGTACGAAACAAATTGCCAAAACGATACAGTAACAACAGGAACATCAAAAGAATGACTTACGAGGAAGTATGGAGGGAAATGCTCGAAAGGAGAGAATCTTTTTCTAATTCAAGATACCGTAACTGCAGTGATAGTGCAAAACGCTCTCACATATTGGAATGACAAGAAGTAGTGTACAATATATTTCACTAATTATTTTTTCACAGTGTTTGATGTTACAGGAGAAATGGAGAACAGTTTCCTTTAATACCAGAAGAGTTATCATTTATACTAGTAAATTTTGAATTCTTCACTTCAGCTTCCTCTTGGTTTGCCATTTGCTTTACAAGGAATGTCAGTAAATAAAGCAAAACTGATAATTATTAATGGCAATATAACAGAATCTTTAGATAACATATTCATCATAGAGCTTTAGTCAAAAATTAGTTTGGATTTCTTTTTCCTGGGCAGGGCTTCTGCAGGAAGCAGCGGTCAACTCACAACACCAGCGACACATAGAGAGGTGGGTGGGGAGTGGCAGCTCCTTGCCTCACCATGGGGCCTTAGCAGCCCCCAGCCAGACCACACCTCGGCATTCCAGACCATCCTCTACCAAAAGTACCCCACGGCCGCCTATCCAATCCAAGCGCTCCCACCAAGCTATCAAGTTAATGAAAGTGTACGAGCCCAACACGCATTACGTTCCCCCGCCTCCCAGTGAGTGATGATTTATAATGGCTTTCAAGAACATTATTTTATCACCATGGGTCAGAGAGCAGGTCACCTGAAGATTCACCTTTCCCATCTCTAAGTTTGGTATGGGTACAAACTTAACCTAATCTAACCTATGACTAGAAAACATTAGGAGATGAATCCTCAGGTGATCTTTGAGAGAGAACAAGGGTCCAGCATCTTTGACCTGTACACCTTGTAGGTCAGTCTGAGTACCCTGTTGTGTAATTTCTCTCTCAAACTTTAGCATATTAATGTTATATATTCACAGATTATTCAAAGAAAAATTCTTAACAAATTGCTTATGTAGAGGTGGGTGGTCCTTGGGGACTCTAATGACACTTTACAATCGTATGGTGTTCAGGGGGATTCAACAGACAATTGGATGTTGCAGATGTCAAGCAACAACCACTAAGAGAGCTAAGTTTGCCTCTCTGGCCCAAGATGTGTTCCTTTATTTATGCTTCATATACATGTGGATTACTGGCAATCATTCTCCAAACATGTTTTATCTATCTTACACAAAACACTCAATATCATGTAACACATAACTCTCAGTGCTATATTTTCCTAAGGGTGGGTTCTACACACTAGCCCTGCCTTAAGGGAAAATTTAGTCAAACAGCAGATTATGAAAGTTCAAGAGAAGGAGCTCCACAAGTGTGAAACTCTCTCCTCATCCTGTACAAGTAGGCAGTTACAGTGTTAGGCATCACAAGTCACAGTGAAGACCCAGAATGTGCAACTGTGCACCTAAATAGTGCAGAGGATGTTCCATAAAACAATTGTTTGGCTGTCCAAATAATACCAATATCCATGCATAGGGTATTGCAGTAGTTAGTAGAGATGATTTGGGTTAAGGACCAGGAAGATATATCAGCATACATTACGAATGCACGCTTGACTTTATGACTAAGAGCTTTGCAGTGATTCCGAATTAACATTAAAGTTGGAATAAGATTCTGGAGAAGTGGAGTTTCATGGCTTGATGTACTCTATCCTTAGTGTGGCAGGCATCAAGGGAAGAGTGATCAATCCATGACTGAAGGGATACAGTAGAAGCAAGGACATACAACTTCTTCCCAACCAAGATTGTCTTCTCTGTGCAGGCAGTAAAGCTGGAGGCATCCTTGGTGGAGAGTAGTACTGTTCCCAAGGAACATTAGCATGACTGCAGTGCATAGTACTGTTCTCAAGGAACATTAATATGACTGCAGTGCAAGGATGATGACAAAGCCCTTCCAACTTGCCAAAGTTGGCACTTTAAGAGGTGGACACAAAGCATAAGAAATACTTAGTGTAAAAAAAATTTATGCCAGATTGGCATCAAAGCTGGGGTACCCAAAATCCACACAAGCAACAGGTATTTTTACTCCAAAGTATACATAGTGAGTAAATGAGACCTTTGTTTTATCTGTTCTTGGTGCTACTTTCTTAAAGACATAGACGAACACTGTGCTTGGAATGGGAACAGTAGTAAAAATTAGTTAAAAAGTAGATAGTGAAGAGGAGGAAGTATTGCAAAACTGGGTTTCACAGAGGCGATTGGTGAGGAAGTTAATAAATGTTTTTCAGCAGAGGGGAGGTACCTGGGCTTAGAGAGGTAAACGTGCTAGCCACTGCAGTGCTGACACACTGTGCCACTACTGCCAGCCAACATGGTGACCAGGCAGTAGTATCTTTCTGCTCAGAGATTGCCTGCCACCTACAATTTTTTATCTATATAAAATCCTTAAGAGTATCCAGACACAGAACAGATCCACTAGTAATACCACTATATAGGCCAGCTAATGAAGTTTGTTGATGGATGATTTTCTGTTGTAATGGCAGAGTATGGTCCTGGGTCGAAGGAAAGGTGCCAGGAACTGATGGCATTTGGAAAGGAGGGCGTCAACAAGCATCCCATGCCTGAAACGAGGGTCCAGGATCAGGGTGATCACCCTGAGACTGATCGTTTCACTGAGTGTAAGTCTCTAACTGGTATCATAGTAAGTTTCTTGAAAGTCAGCATCCCTGTGTATGTACATTTGCAACAATATCTGGCAGTTAGGGCTTCTGGTGCAAAAATATCAGCCTGTTATTGTCATCAGATACAAAGCTGTAATAGATCATGAGGGAACTTAAGTAGGATTTCCAAATACAAAGGTAAATGTAATTTTGTAAACTATTTCGGTTTTGCTGCACAAAATACTTTATTTAAGCTAAGGCTCTGTTCATCTCAGGAATGAGCACAATAACTGTAATTTTCATCTATGTGGAACAAATATAGTTGAGTATATTCCAACAAAGACCTTTGAATTCTCTGCTTTATGGGCATCTGCTAATGTTACAACTGTGCAGGTAGTTGGACTGTATCATAAGACCAGCAAAAATGGAAGCATTACGCAGAAAAAATTCATAATTAGCCCAGTTACCATTAATGATTCTATTACATTGCAATATTTACATGACACTATCACAGATGGCATTCTGAATATTTCCAAACTCCTTTCTGTCTTCCCCCCCCCCCACCTCATAACAATTCTGCTTCTTTTTCATGTCTCAGCATCTGCCTTACCACCTTTTGTAAATTCACTAAGAGTCCATGTCTCTTAGGCATATTTTAAAATTCTTATTTTCTGTAAGACCAAGTGGTGTCTAACTCATTTCTGTGAAATCCATACCAACATACTGTATATTCTCAAGGAAAGTTTCAAATATTTCTGCTGGGTCACCTCCCATGATGTAAAACCAAAATGTTAATGGGTGCACCACTTCAGATAGCTTACTGTATAATGCACAAAGAAATAGGTATAACTGTACAGATGAGATGGATGGAATGTAATTCAGACAATTTCATTTCTCCTTTTCAGTGGTTAACGAGATGGAGGAAAGAGTGCAGTGGCTGAAAGCCATGGAAGCAGTAGGTGCTGGGGACAAGTACAACAACCTCATAGCTACTCAGCTTGCTCTGAAGCTCCGAGATCTGGAACTCATTGACCAGAAGCGTGCCAGGGACCTCACAAGGGCAATGAAACATATGGTGGTGGTTTCCAATATTCAAAATGCATGAAAATTAATGTAAAACTTAACAGAATATGCTCTTACTTTTCAGAGCTTGAAACTTTGAACTGTAATGGGTTAAAGACCCACAAAGGTAATGAAATACAAATTAGTAGCTTCTAACGATAAGGATGTTCACACACCAAGAGTTCATTGACTGTCAGTATACAACAATGATTATGGCATATATGACAAATAACCACTTTTGGTACAAAATGTGGGTGAAACTACAGTGTCTGCAAAAAGCCTTTTCTACCCCATATATGTTTTCAAAGGCAATATACAGTGTTGGTTTACTGTGGGTGCAAGCATTTGATGCTTCTCAGAGTGAAGTCAATGTACATATGGTCAGTGAAACTAGTGCTTCTAACAGTTTGAGTACCTGCACTCGCCTCAGAGTATATCAGGTTATCTTGAGGGAGCAATGTGCTTTCTTTACTATTCCAAGCTGCCATTTCATTGTGGGAATTTTGCTTCCCCACACTATATTTCTTCCACCTGTGCTTCAAGATGGTGGACTCTTACCTTTCTAAAAGGAAGAAAGCCTGAATTCTTGCCTTGAAGCACAAAAAGAGGGTACACATGAGATTTCTAAGCACAAGGAGCACTCAGAATGCACGATCAGGACTCTGCTTACTGCAACACCAACTATGCCTCGCCTCATTAAGGATATCAAGACAATATAGAACCAAAACATGGGCCTAGAATACTTCATGAACCTTACCAATTCCATGCCCATATATCTGCAGATGATAATTAAAGCCATAGGAAAGATGACAAAGTAATAACATGTGACATCTTTCAAAATGTATGGGGAAGAGGACAAGGTTTCTTGCAGAGACTGTAATATATCAGGCAGGTAGTACCTTTCTCATGCTTTGGTACTTTGAATTAGAAATACAAGAGTACAAAGTTAATCTCATTCAGTATGTTACACAGAAACACGAGTTTCGAGTGTTCATTTTAAATGAGGGGACTGTCAGCTGAACAAAAATAAAATTTTTTCATACATATTTGCCATTTCCCACTTTAGCAAGGTAGTGTTAAGAACAGAAGACTGAGCTTAGAGGGAAAATCCTCACTTGGCCCCTTTCTCTGTTCCTTCTTTTAGAAAAGTGAAAACAAGAGGGGAGGATTTCCAGCCCACCCTTCCCTCCCCTTTTAGTCGCCTTTTACGACAAGCAGGGAATACATGAGAAGTATTCTTTCTTCCTAATCCCCAGGATAAACAAAAATATTATCAATATAAAATTTCACATCTCATTAATTTCAAAGTAAAAAGTAAAACTATGTTAAATCTATCATAATATGTATTAAAAGAATTTTACCACTTTGTTGGATGAACGAGTTTCTGATAGTATACCTTGGTATAAAATCTGTTATCTACAAATTCAGTATTACCACCAGTACCAACTCCTTCAGAGATCAGGCTCAAAATGCCTATCAGTTCACATAAACAACCCGTGTCCTAATGTATTGCAATTCAATGTGAACTTCCGTAACATTATAAGCACTTCTTAAGTTTTTCATAGTGGTCTCAAGTTCATCTGTCACGAAAAAAAATTTCCATTCAAACTATCTCCTTACTCAAAATGTTTCCATGACAACCAATCTCAAACCATTCCTCTGGTACCTTCTTTTGAAATATCAGTTCTCTCATTTCATCTCAGAGATCTACCTCTTCTCTTATATACTTTTGTACTCTACAATATATCTTCTTCATCAGTCTAATACCTTTCATCTTTTATATGATCATATGCTTTCATATTTTCTTCACACCACATCCTCCTCACATCTTTATCCTTTGTCTACTTTCTTACCTTCAACTACATTAAATAAGTTATCCACCTTTATTGCTTTTTTTTTTTTTTAACCTATCCTGCCCAAAATAAAGATGGGTTCATATCCAAACATGAGTTAATGGAATCCCTTTCATATGAGCTTACTACTGCATGCTTTACTTATCATTCACCATCCTCATGTTTCTTGCAAAATTCTAATCTAATGGTTCTCAAACTGAAGGTTGTTTGGCAACTTTAGGGGGAACATAAAGTTTTCCTTACAAACAATCATGAAATGTGCCCTTGAGAGAGGTTGGAGGAGTCTTTCAGCAACTTTGGTAGACCAAAAGAGGATGAACAGATAATATTCTGCAGTATATTTAACCCTTAACTGTTTTGTTATCATAATATTCATCATGAATTCATGATGAAGCTACTTTCTCCTAAAAACTCCACATTGAGAAAACTTTTAAACAGGTTGTAGGTGGAGCATGACCTCACTTGCTTGTCATTGCTATGCAGCTTCATGTCACACTAATTTCATAAACACTACAAAGTTTCTTGCAACCCCTGTGAAATATAGAAATTCAAATAAATAAAACTGTAGATATTTTAATGAACTACAATTCAAGAAATTCATTTTTCACACATTTATTTTTGGCATCCTCTTCCAACACTTCATCGAAGTGACCCACCATTCAATCCAACTCCTCTGATTCAGCGAACACAACAGTATCATATGCATACTACTGTATGATAACTTCCATTTTGTTTTATCATTGTTTAGGAGTACATTACTACTTCACCACCTCATTTTCCTCTCCTACCATTCATAAAAACATATAACCACAGTCAATGCGTTGATGCCCTATCCCGTTTATTTTAAACAATTCTCTTTCACTAACATTTACTCTCACACGTACATTACTTCCACTGTATTGTTCATGCACACCAAAGAATCAGAACTTTCCTAAATGCTTTCTTATTAACTTCATCATACACCTATCCTAAATCCAGAAGTTCTGCAGGTGCTCTCTCTCTCTCTCTTTTTTACTCCAACACTTGCCCAATTGCAAAAATTTGGTCTAAATATCTTCCCCACCAGAATTAATCTTTTTCTTTACTTATGTGATTTGCTAATAGTCTTAAAACCATCCATCCCAATCCTACTACGGTATAAACCTTTTCAGCTATGATAGAAAGACTTTGACCCTCTAATCTTAAGTCATGTTTATTCCCTTTGCCTTTACAGAGTAGAAGATACTTTTTTCATCTAGTCATTAAGCATACAACCATTATTCACTGCTTCCATACTAATTTTCTTAAACTGCTACATAGTAGTTTAATCTCCAATATTTATCAACTTACCCACCACTCCATCTCTACTCCCTGTAACCTGGCTATTGGCACAATGCAACTAGATGTATGGAGACAGGAAAATAGCTAAGAGGTGAGGAAAATATCAAAGGGGGGTGAGAAGAGTTATAAAATCTTGAGAATACCAATAAAAAAATTCAAATAGGAATATCCCGAAACTGAACATTACTTCAGCACTCAATGAGGTGCTACTACTGAAGTAGGATATAAAGGAAAACTAAATGAATAGGCCACTGCTGTTTCAGAATCTGTACTTGGTAATAAAGGTGTACAAAGCATACGAATGCTTCTATATCCCTACAGGAATCACCTCAAGGGGGTGGCCTCAGCAAAAGTCTCTCCATAGCTGGTGAACCTTAAGTCTATATAAATCACTTTCCTAGGTATCTTGGATGCTTTACCTTTACTCGCACTGACAGGACATTTTCCAAACATGATGGGTTTAAAGTGTTCTCTAAATACATGCACAACAGCTGAAAAGAAAGAGACCGAGACTCAATTGATGTGAATTTTGGCAAGCTGTACACACCTGGCTTATAGAATATATACAAAGATGATAGCAGATATATTCACTGATTAATTTTCCTCTACATTTGACAGATTGGTTGGTTGGTTGGTTGACAGCCAATAACCAGGAAGGTACATTACCAGTACTACCTGCCCGGATATCAGGAGGGTTAGCGACAGCTGGGTAGTGAGCCAGCACTTCAGTGGTTGTCAAGTCGCATTCCTCTAACTCAGGTAGCTGTCTTTTCTTTCTGCCTCATCCAAACATGGACTACTGACATTCTGTCCACAAACATATAATCTCTCCTTGTCATACTTAACACTTGACAACACTTAACTCACACATCATAACTCTAGATTTTCTTGTGGTGAATGCTATGTGCATGCCCTGCCTTTTGGCAAAATGGTAGGAGCAATAGATAAAATTAGTAGGTAGGAAACTTTACACAGCTGCATTAGGAAGGAACATTAGGTAGTAGTTGGTAGGAACATTTGACTGGAACATTACGTAGAAGCCTCTACAAACACTGCGCTAGATTTGCCCTCTGCCACTGGCCTGTTAAGGATGAGGCACTAAAGGATAATGAACTGCATTGGAGTTCACTAGTTATGAAGATTCTATGGCCGTGGCCACCCCTTTGGGGGAGGTCCAGAATGTAACAGGCATCAGAGATATTAATAGAATATAAGAGGTGGTGAAAGCATTGCATAATACGAAATGTGGCATGGTGGCTGGAGTGGATGGCACTGCAGCTGACTTTCTTAACTAAGGGTGTGACTGTATTGATGATTGGTTGGTTAGGATTTTTAGTGCAAGTATGGATTATGGTGAGGTGCCTGAGGATTGGCGGAATTCCTGTAGAGTGCCACTATATAAAAAGGAAAAGGAGACAAAATGAATGTTTGAATTAAAGAGATGAGTTTGTTGAATGTACTGGGGAGGAACAATGTAGTTTCCAGAGTAGAAAAGGGTGTGTGGACATGTGTTTACTTTTGTAATTTTTGAGTAATGCAGAAGGATTTGTATGTTGCATTTATGGATTTAAAGAAGGTATATGATAGGGTAAATACAGATGCTTTGTGGAAGTTGTACAAATATATGGTGTATGAGGCTAGTAATTTGAAGCAGTGAGGAGTTTTTATCAAGAGTAAGGTGTGTGCAAATAGGAATAGAGGAGGGTGAGTAGTTCCAAGGAAAAGGTAGGTCTGCAGCATATGTGATGTCACCAGGGTTGTTCATAGATGGGTTGCTGAGGGTGGTGAAAGCAAGGGTCATGAATAAAGGGGCAGATGTGCATGCTATTGGATGCGGGGGTGCCATGAGATGACTCATGCTGTTTGATGATGACACTGCTCTGGTGGCATGGGATTAGTGAGAGTATGCAGTCATTTGGAAGTGTTTGCAAAGAGAGAAAGCTGAGTTAATGTGAATAACAGTAAAGTTATAAAGAATAGCAGTGGACATGTACAGTTAGGCTGGAGTGCGAGTCTGACTGGAGAGAACTTGGGAGTGGATATGGCAGCAGATGGAATAATGAGAGATGAAGTAAGAAATTGGGTAAGTAAGGGCGTTAAGGTCCTAGGTGCACTGACGAGTGAGTGGAAGGAGAAGTCACCATTTATGAGGACAAAGATAAGTATGTTTGATGGTACTATAGTATATTGTTTTATGGATGTAAGGAATGGGTCCTAGTTCAAAAAGTAACAAAGAGGGTGGATATGTTGGAAATGAAAGTTTGAATATAATATGTGTTATGAGGAGAACTGATCAAATAAGGTGAGAGAGAAGTCTGAATGAGAGCTTAGGAGGTGCAATGAAATGGTTCTGACATATAGAGAGGATGGCTTAAGGGGTAAACATATCAAATGTAGAGGGAGCAAGGAAAAGGAAGAAACCAAGAATGGAGTGAATAATGCTTTGAAGGTCTGGGGCCTGAACATGCATGAGGATGCGAGTCATGCATGGTATACATTGAATTAGAGCAATGTGGTATACAAAGGCAGACATCAATACATTAAATGGGGCACATTAAGTGGTCAAGGGAAACCATGGGCCTGTGGCACTGGTAGTACACTTGGGGATCTGGTGGTAATGGATTACAGGATTATACACAACACTCAGAGAGTGGATGTGAGTGAATGAGACCATTCTTTGTTCCTGGTGTTGCCTTGCTATCACAGGAAATGATGTCCAGTGAAAAAATATATCTTCATACATATGTATTTGTGTGTTAACAGACTCTCTGCATATACTTACACTGGGAGTGAAAATTCACTTAAGTGAGGTTGCATTACTGTTTGTGGACAAAAAGGATCACAGTTCTGTTGAAGGGCTTCTCACCGCAAAGGAGTCCATCATTTCCCAACTCCTGATTGGAATTGCAGCATTGAAGCTGCAGCAGCTTCATAGTTAATGTTCCTAGGAGACTGTACAGCAGCTTCATAGTAAATGTTCCTAGGAGATTGTAATTAATTATTCAAAAAGCATAAATACCAATGTGTATTTATGTGTTACTTGAATTCACCTACATGTGGTTATACTTTGAGCAAAAGGTTACTTTTGTCACAGCTGTATCATCATCAGTGGACATAAATGGGTAAAGTTTCAATGAGGCACTTCTTGATAAAAGGCGTTAATCATTTCCTTGCTCCTATGCTGAGTGCAGCCACAAAGTTGCAGGAACCCTAAGCTGTGTAAGGAATTTTGAGCGATCGGGGCCTGAACATGCAGGAGGGTGAAAGGTGTGCCCAGAATAGAGTGAAATGGAACGATGTGGTATACCGGGGTC
>JAYMFT010072347.1:0-14545 GCA_038088735.1 Panulirus argus
ATATATATATATATATATATATATATATATATATATATATATATATATATATTCAACCTTACGAACCCTAAGACCATTTTTTCTGGGGCTTAGGCAGCGCTCAGTAAGTCAGTTACGTCCACTGGCTGGGACCATAGGTCATGAAGTGTGGTGATGTTATTTGGTGTCCAGGAAGGGTAAGTTCTAGGCAGCTGAGGAGTAAGGATGCAGCGGAAGCTGCATCTTGGGCAAGTGGGATCCTGTGATATAATGATGTTTGTAATACTGAAGAGTTGGGTCATCGGTGTTCAGGATGACTCGTGTTTGTCTGGAGAGTGCGGTTTCAGATGGGCGCACGTATGGTGGAAAACAGGTTTAAGACAGGGTTAGCGTTTGTGGATGTGTTTTTGTAAATGTGGTATTTGCAGAGGTTGGGGAATCAGCTAATACAGGCAGATGAAGCGTGAAGCCTGAGTGAGCTCTTTATTACCGCATGAAGGAAGGTTGGTGAGCGGTTACGGAGTGGTTCGGACGGGAGATGGCCGATGCTGGTGCATAAATTTTGGTGTCAAGGGTGTTGAGGTAGGACCATACAGGATGTACTTTGTTTAAACGTGCGGGTGTTGCATGGCTGTGATTACTAAGCAGACGACGATTGTTCCAACTGCTCTGTCTTGGGTGTGTTGCAGTTTTCCTATGTTTGTTGCCGAAGGAGTAGGTGACGAGGGAAGTAAGGCACAATGTAGACTGGAGAGGATACGTTGGTTAGAGAGGCGACTGAGAGATTCATTTATCTCGTTGGAAACTAGTGCCAGTAAGTGTTCTGAGGGTGTTTAGTTTGTCTGAGGACTTTTCGTTGACGTTTGTAATGTGGGAGGTAAATGCCATGTGTGTGTCGTACGCGCGTTTGGGTGGGAATTCTACTTTGAAAAAGTCATTGTTCTTATTGCGAGATGAAGTGCTACACGGTTAGTGTTGCCTGTGAGGGGCTGGGTTGCTGTGATATGATTGTGAGGTGGTGTGCTTATGAGATGACATTCACACTGCGGTTTGCAGGGCACAGAGGAAGAGACTGAAGAGAGATGGAGGAAGAACAGCAACCTGGGGGATTCCACTGCAGAGCTAGAGAATTTAACAAGTGTGCCATCTGTGGATAACTTTGGCTTGGCGACCGGCTCTGCGTACATACGAGAGAGAGGTTAAGGGGATGTGCTGAAATGGTTTGAAGAAACGGAAAGGATGAGAGAATAAAATGCGACTAAAAGGGTATACATGTCGGTAGTGGAGGGAACAAGGAAAAGGGGGAAACCGGGGCGGAGGTGGAAGAATGGAGTGGTAGATGCTTTGAAATCTCGTGGCCTGAAGAAAGAGGATGTGAGGCATACACGGGATAGAGCAAATTAGAACAATTTGGTATACAAGGAGCGACAAGCAGTTAACGGACTAAACCAGGGCATATGATGCGGTCAGGGGAAACCACGGAAAGCTCTTTTGAGCTCGGTTGTGGATAGGGGGCTCTGGTGTTGATGCAGTGAACACGAAAGCTAGGGTGGATGTGAACGACTGAGGCCGTTCTTCGTCTGTTTATGGCGATATTGCGAGAAAAGGCGTACCTGTAAACTCACACACGCACACACACACGCGTTGTGTGTTATGCCAGCTACTGTATTACTGCAACTATTCATCACGCAATACATAATGTATAAACAATACTATTTACACAGTAAACATTCCTGCATATCTGCCATCCTGCTTATCCAAATTTTGTAAATATCCACCTCACTCTAACCTTAAGCTCTTGTATGATTATTAACTAGTAACCATCATATAATATCTGTAAAAACCTCAACTGGATATTTACAGCAGAATGGTTGCCTAAATCCAATAAACCGTCATTTATTTTCTATTTATCTATTTATCTATTTCACACTGACACAGACACAGACGCTCACATACACACACACACACACACATACGTATACGAATATAGTGCATGTGAACGCGCACTTCCATAGAACACACAACCCTCCAACTTCCAGGCTCGAACCCGGACCTTGTGCGTGGTAGGCGGGAGAGTAACGGCTACGCTATGGTCACAGCCTAGCGGTAGAGCTCCCGCCTACCACGGATCAGGTCCCGGGTTCGAGCCTGGCTGTTGGAGGGATGTGATATATATATATATATATATATATATATATATATATCCGGCCTGCAGCCCTATTTCCTCGTCAAATGCCTCATAAATAAACCTTCACTCTCCAATTCCCTCCACACGCCGTTACCACAACAGTGTTGCCAACACGGTCCCGACTCTCTATGTACCCAACCGCTCCTCCAGCAATTCACATCGGTTGACTGCTGTTGTAATCCACCACCAGGGGTACAGGTATGACAGGCCTGTGTGTTAATATCATACAGTGGTATGGCTAACTATCATACGGTGGCACGTCTTACTATCATCCGATGGTTCGTTTATGATACGATGGTATGTCTTACCATAATACGATGGTTACGTCTCACAATCATACAGTGGTATGTCTTACTATCATACAGTGTTGTGTCTCGCTATCATACCGTGGTATGTTTCACTATCATACAATGGTACGCCTCACTACCACACAGTGTTGCGTCTCACTATCATACAATGGCATGTCTCACTATCATACAATGAAGTGTCTCACTATCATACAATGAAGTGTCTCACTATCATACAGTGTTGTGTCTCACTATAATCCACTGGTATGATTCGCCTCTCATGGACAGTCTGACACACACATATCCGACCATTATCGTCTGCCACAGAGGACGAGGAGACGAACCCCGTCCACACTGCAGAATTCAACGCTTTTCCACCAATGTTCCAAACCATACGGGGAAATTCAATCCACCTCACACAATTTTTTTTTTCGAGCGAACACTTCAATTCCACTCTGCATATGAATGTGAACAAGCTTAATCTTATTAAATATTTTCAAATCTATGGACTAAACCAAACTGCCAAAGGGGGAATATATATATATATATATATATATATATATATATATATCGATAAAATATGCTGTATGCTGCCCAAAGACCCTTACAAGAATCTAACATGCTAAAACGATATTTTGTTACATTACTACATGCTACAAAATTATATTCTATAGAATTTTACATTTTAGGAGGATATTTAAGGCCGGAGATTTACATTTTAAAACGATATCTGGTCCGGAAAGATCAACCCTCACCGACAGCCGTGCCTATATATGGTTCTGTACTTCCAGACTTCACCCAGAACTAAAACCTTTCTTTTCCTTTTGTGAGTCGTCTCTAAATCCGTTTCAAGCAGAACTTTTGTGTTGTTCTAGGCATTTTCGTTACGTTGTGTACTGTACTGCTGAAAAGTGTTGTAAAATGAGCCGTGAGTCATGTGAGCTGAGGGAACACCTGTACCTTTAGGAAACACGGTACCTTAGAGGAAACACGGTACATTAGAGGAAACACGGTACCTTAAGAGGATACACGGTACCTTAGAGGAAACACGGTACCTTAAGAGGATACATGGCACCTTATAGGAAACACGGTACCATAAGAGGAAACACGGTACCTTATAGGAAACATGGTACCTTAGAGGAAACTTGGTACCTCAGATGAAACACGATGCCTTAGAGGAAACACGGTACCTTAAGAGTGTATACGGCACCATAGAGAAAAGACGGTACCTTAGAGGAAACACAGTACCTTACAGATAACACGGTACCTTAAGAGGATACACGGTACCTTATAGGAAACACGGTACCTTAGAGGAAACACAGTACCTCAGAGGAAACTCGGTACCTTAGAGGAAACACGGTTCCTTAGAGGAAACACGGTACCTTAAGAGGATACACGGCACCATAGAAAAAACACGGTACCTTAGAGGAAACACGGTACCATATAGGAAACACGGTACCTCAAAGGAAACACGGTACCTTAGAGAAAACAGGTACCTTAGAGGAAACACGGTACATTATAATAAACACGGTACCTTAGAGGAAACACGGTACCTTAAGAAGGGACACGGTACCTTAGAGAAAACACGGTACTATAAGAGGAAACACGGTAAATTATAGGAAACACGGTACCTTCGAGGAAACACGGTGTGACAACCTGGAGCGTGAGGATCGTAGCCAGTCTTCACGAGTCCTTATTGTCGTTTCAGCGAGCCAGGAGGAGCTCAGCGGTTTTTCAGGAATCTCGCGATGCCTTTCATACTCAGGTCTTGCTTATAAAGAGACGGGTTTGGAGAGTAAAAGCCGACTGCAGCAACTGATAACCGACCTAACACATAGGGTAGATGTTCCACAAGAAATTGTTGAAACTCCGTTCGTGGATGCGTTTACGGAGTGAGCCAGGAGCAGCGCTGCACGTGTTTGAGGTAACAGTAATAACAATCCTTCTTCACCCAGTCAAGCAAGTCAAAGTTTCGAAGCAGTGCGGCAAGTTGCTTAGCCCCGTAAATGAATGCCTTTTTTTGCGAAAAGAAATGGTTGTCAGACTTTCTATGATGGTGGAGAGGAGGAGAACAAACATGAGGGCAGGCTGGTCAGCTGTGGGAGGAGTACTGCAACAGGAACCCTTCCCGATGTAAAGACATACTGCTTTCCACAGGCGCCAGGATAGACGGTGTGCGTCCGAAGCTGTGGTACCGCCGATGATCACTCACTTTTCTTATATCACTAGGTACCAACTACGTACTCAAGGAAAGATCAGAGACGCTGGGTTAGTGAAATATCGCCAACTTGTTGGAGATTTTCGAAACAACATCAATGCCATTATGATTTCGGGCGTACTGCCCATAATTGGCACCGGGAACGCCTTCTTTCAGTATGGAGTTACGTCTCAGTAACAGATTTGTGCACCTCTGTTTCCGGGAAAAAAAAAGTCGAATTCGTTACCTTGTGGCAGCATTCTTACATGCGGCCTGGTATGTTCACGAAGGACGGAGTAAACCTGAACGAACAGGGAACTGTGCGTTTTGGTACGAGTGATCACCAACAAGATATTTTTGAGATGACTTTGAACACTGCCTCTTAATTCTACTCGAAATGAGTCGAAAAAAATTAGACTTCTGGAATATCTGGAACAGTACCGTTAAAGAAAATGATATGGACGTAGCTCGAAAAACGTTTCCGTAAAACTTTCAAAGCAGGAGGAGTAGACGGTCTTTTCCCAAAAACGAAGCCAAAATGGTGGGAACAATATGATAAAGAAGGCCATGTTGTCTATGAGAGAATCTCAGGGAGAAGAATAACTTACATGTAAGAGAAACCTTAAGAGACTTGTACGTAAAATTACACGTCAGCGTGAAACGTATATTAATCTAAAAAAGAAAAGAAACCTTAATGAGTTTTAGAGTTACGTTAGAAGCAAGAGTTATTTCCCAGTCAATTAGTTCATCACTTCGGAAAACGAGAGCTCGGTTCTAGACAACGAAACCATTGCAAAAATCTTAAATTATTTAAATGTATCTCGTATATCCGATAGAAGACGCACCTGATGTCCCAAACCCATTATCATTTTTAAGGGACGAAATCCTTCTACAACATATTAAAAAACGAGAATGAAACAAGTGAAATATGAGATACTGTATATCCCCTGACTGCCCCTTTTACAATAAATCACTTGTTATGGGGCAAGTTGCAGAGGAATAGAAGTTTGCCCATGTAACATCAGCATTCTAAAAAAGCCAATTAGTTACTGCTCGGAAATCATCGCCCAGTCAACTTATCGTCTGCAATTGGTTAACTTTGGAAACTATGACTCGAGAAAAATTGTGTCATTTAAAGAACCACCACTAAACATATGAATACTCAGCATGGTTTTCATTGATATCGTCCATTTCGGACAAAATCTGCTTAATTTCTTTTATGATATCATCAGTAAGTATGATGGAAGTAAAGCACATTATAAAATCTAACCAGAATTTCAAAAAGAACTTGATAAGGTTCCACACTAAAGCAACAAGCAAAACTTTAGTCATATGGTACAGAGATGGTTGTACTTTGGTGATCAGAATAGTGGATTAATGGTCAAGCCTCAGAACAGTCGGACGTAACAAGTGGCGTACCTCACGGACACGACACTATGACAAAAGTCTTCTTTTTGTAGAAATTAAAGAAAAGCTTCGTAAGAAAAGAACATCAGGAGTAGTTTAATAGGCCGACCTGCACACACGCCAGAGGCACATTTATTAGAAAATAAATATAAAAGAGTTACTGGACATCTGCAGCTTCAAACTGACAAAGATAAACTGATGGACTGGGAACGCAAGTGTCAAAAGAATTTTAATATCGATAAGCGTAAAGTTTTACACATCAGTGGTAAAAACGAGAAGGAGAGCTACAATATGAATTCTGCTGAGGTACAAATGGTGCATGAGGAAAGAGTCGCAGGTCTGATAATCTCTGGTGACCTACAGCCAAGCAAGCAAAGCACTGAGGCAGTAAAAGAGGGGTGAACAAAATTCTTGGATTCATCGGTAGGGTCTTCGAATCTAAGTCTAGAGAAATTATCTTCACTCTTAACGAGTCAATGATGCGTTCCCAACTTGCATATTGTGTTCAGTTATGGTCACCCTAGTAGAAAAAAGAAGAAAAGGCATGAAGAATGGAGTACAGCGATGAGCTACCAAGATGGTTCCCAGACTGAGAAACAAATCCTATGACAGCCGCCTAAAAGTCTTAAATTTATGAAGCTTAGAAATGCAAAGGTTAATAAGCAGCTACATAAAGCTAGATTGGTCTGATTTCAATCTTAGTAATGGATACAAACCCACAGGCGAACGTTTTACCTCGACTGATGCGAAGTGCTTTTTATCCAGCATGACTGTTATCATACGAAATGACTCACCAAGTAAATCAGCTAAAAGCAGTACCAAAGATATGTTTAAGAACAGACTTGATAAATAATTCGCTTCGAGTCCACGACTGACATTCTTTTGCACCTCCTCAGTTATATGAAACCTTAACAGGCATCGCCCTTTTAATCACCTGTATGCCCTTTCTACTCTTACCACACTAATCTGTAAGTTTCTGATCTCTTCAACATCAGCACCACCAACGCCATCAAAATTGTGTGTGTGTGTGTGTACACTTGGCTCACCTGTGCACGCGAGTGCAAAACATTTACATTAGTACGTTGACTGACTAAAAAAAAAGGTGCATTCGTGTCCGCAGTAATATTATACACAATTTTCGGAAAGCTTCTGGATATGACACACGCACACACAGGTGTGTAGGGGCGAGGGAATGCACTGAATCAATACTCCTTCTCATGCCTGCCTTCCCCAGCCACTGCAGAGCTTGGAGGGCGGACACTGTGTAGGCGGGCGGCCTCCCACAAGGAAGTTACCTGAGCCGCTTCGGTTGTCTTGGCACTGGCCTCTCCCGCACCACCTACCCATCTCACGGAATAGGTGAGTGCTGTTATCACTGACACTACTCTCGTAGCTGTCTCCTTTTAACGTTAAAAAGTTAAGAGCTTAAGAGAAGTCAAAGGTTAACCTCCCATTTAGTGCAAATAAAGGAGTCCTTTAATATTTAGTAAAAGAAAACTAAAAGAAAACTAAGAAAGGAATCAAGGTACAAGAAATCAATTCATCTTTCCTCAAATGTCTGTAAAGGCAAGACATTGTATTCCCCCTCCGGTAATTCACGTCAGGCTGCTTCACACACACACAAACACACACAAATTTCACATTACAGAAGTTGACTGTCTAAGACACATTAAGAACTAGCTGATGTACACCACACATACAGGAGCTGTAGATTACCAAGGGTAAAGTGTGGCTCCTTTCCAGAACTCTGACTACTACCCCGGAGGCCAGGTGGGTCTGCAGCAGTAAAATGCGGGAGGGAGGAAGGGAAGAAGTCACATTACTCGCCTGACTAATAACGAGGGACGTGTAATGAGTATAGTCACCAGCAACCCAGCGGTTGATACAGGCTGTACAGCGAGTTGCGACGGTCACCAATCCAGCTGACGATGACAGGATGTAATCTGATGTCAAATTTCACCGAGTGGCAAAAGCGTCCGGAAGGAAAGCTGCATGACCAGTATAACGATGATAAGGTTCTGATGGTCATGAAACTGATGCTATATTCAATACGCGGGAAAAAAAAATGCTTCTGAGAACAAGAGGGAGACAGAACCCAGCTTACACTAAGCACGGAAGAGACATAACCAACGTCCGTTATCCCGTACACAAAACTATTCCATCATGCACGGGACGTAATGTAATTATCATTCTATACACAGTAAAAACAAAACGCAATGAGGTACGCCAGTAGGGACCAAGACAGACTGTCATCAACAGCTCAAACTAGCTTAGAAGAAACGTTTTCCATCAATACAAACCAAATCAGTTTAAAACACACGTTTTCCATCGATACAAAGAAGTCAGGACAAACGTTTTGCATCCATATGAAACTCGAGAAATGTCTTACTCCCTCAGTCTTTCCGTCCTGCTATGGCGTTTCTACCTTCGAGAGGTCAGGTCTTGCAAACACTTGCGGAGCCATGATTATTGTCTACTTTCTTTTCCATTTTGTCCCTTTCACCTGAGATGGCCTTTGACTGAGGTACCTTCTGCCCGCGCTAAGTCATTCACCGGACGTATAAAGATAATATCTATCATCAGTAAAAAACAATATCTACCACAAGCATAACAGAAACTGTCGTTCATTCTCATCGGGAAATACAAAACTAGAGCTGCCGCTGACTGCCAAAAGCAATCGGGTCTTCAGGGGATACGATATCTTGAGTTCTGAAGTTTTATGGGCTTGGAAAAAAAATGTAACCTTTATCTACCCTCATTTTTCTTGCCTTTTGATAAGTTTAATTTTCTAATTGAATTGGTCACGGAGGAGACGCGTTTACAAAATGAACCTCAAAAAACTAGAAGGGTAACGACTCGACGAAAAATAGTTACACAGAAAAGAAAACCAAAATCTAAAAAACTACTCCTGCAGTCTAATATTCCGAGAACTTTCATGTAAATTAAATGAATTATTACCGAGGCACGCGAGCCATAAGAACAAAAAATAATGATGAAAAAGAGAAACGGTACTAGAAAAAAAGAGGCCATTTCCTTCCTGGAAAAAAAAAAAATATTAATATGTACAAGGAAAAAATTCAACGTCCGGAAGCATACTAATTATTAATACTAGCAACATAAACCATTGGTCATTATACACAAACAGTAAAGGTATACAAATCATACAACAAAGACGAAGGGAGTGATGTTCAGTATAAGGAAGCCAGGTCAATCATCACTGACACAGTTCGCTTCGCCAAACATCAATACCATACTAATGTCCTCCCCATCTCATCAGAACCGGAGGCAAAAACACCATTAGTCCTCTTCCTAAAATACATTCATCCTCGCCCGGTAACCAATAAAAGCCACAAAATTTATATATCACGGGAACGCTCGCCGCGCAAATCCTCGCATCTCACGACACACCGTCAACTGAGAGCCACACACACACACACACACACACACACACACAACACATCAGACACACAGGAGCCTAACTAAGGATTCCATTGGCTGTTGGTGGGGCGGGCGCAGCTCCCTGTAATTGGCCACCACTGTCGCACTGGCGTTCGCGTTATCGGAGTTCGTGGGTTCGATACATACACCTGTACGACGAACATTGACGAGTTCGACTGGAATCCCTTCCGCCCTCAGCAAGGACAAACAACACATTCCTCAGGTGATCTATAGCTGATACAGAAGTTGCATTCCGCACCGGGTACGTTATCGAGCACACGCGTTCCTTCGACTGCTATTGATGGAGTGGGGGCACACACACACACACACACACACACAGAGCAGCAGTAGCATAAACAAGTGACTCCTGCCTCTGGCCAAGGATTGGTTGGGCCACAGGTAGTTTCGCCAGGCCTTATCATAAGTACAAGTAAGTTGGGGCAAAGAGATTGTAGAGGTGCCCTTAAATAAAACATTACTTAAATTTAACTTCTCACTGCAGCAGGAGTACGAGAGCAGTTAGTATGAGAAGACCAGATATTTCATCTCGAATGTTTGAGTTGTAAGGTAAAATAATGAAATTATCAGTTATGTAAGGAAAGGGTACAATGATAAAGAGATTTATATGAGAATCTATAAAGGTGTTCAAAAGTATATAAAAAAAAAAGCATTTGTTCCTAATAGGCTACTCTATTGGCTGACGTGCTGCTAACAGCCTAGTCTTTCCTGGATAGATTCCTTACTTTTCGTTCTTCATAAACTTAATGTTGGTCATCCAGAAGCTCACAAAAAACAGGGTTGGAAATTCTGGGGTGAGGATATTCACCGCCTTCAGATTTAAACAAAACAGAACGAAACAAAATGATCTAGTATATTGTAAGCCCAAAGCCAAGCAAGGCAAGAATTTTGAGCTTTGTGAATCAGAAATGAATTCGGACACGGGGAAAGCACCGTGACCACAGAGCGGTGACTAGGTCTATGAGAAGAGGGTTATCTGAAGGGTTATAAGTCACTTGATACGAGAGAAGTACCATATGAATGGGTGTTTGCCAATGCAACGGAGACACTGAAAATAGAATGTAAGAAATCACTGTCCGGATATTATCATCCAATTAGCTGAACGTCTGTAGTTGGAAAACTTAAGGAAACCATCATTCGATATAGAATTGTAAACCATTTAGAGAACCACCGTTTAATAAACCATTCTTAGCATGGTTCTCGACGATATATCACTCATCTGACGTATATGCTTGATCTCTTTTATGGTATAATCAACATACGGCGAAAGTAAAGCCGGTAATGTCATCTACTTAGATTTTCAAAAAGCAATCGATAAGGTCCCACATGAGAGGTTCCTAACAAAGATTAATTCACAATGAATAAGATATTGGTTGGCTGGCCGTAAATAAGAGATGTGGTTAATGGTCAAGCCTCAAAATGGTAAGACGTAACAAGTGGTGTGCCACAAGGATCAGTCTTGGGACAGGTTCTCTTTCACATGTATGTTAATGATATTGATAATGCGCTACACTGTAAGGCCTTAAAATTCGCTGACGATAAAAACGTGGAAAGTAAGCCTACAAATGAACCTGAACGTCTTCAAAGTCAACCTGACTTTGAGAAACTGACGGCCTGGGTTCGTACGTGGCAAATGAATCTTAATATCAAAAAGAACAAAAAAGCTTTACTTCCGGGAGGAAAAACGAAAAGGCAAGCTTTTGTCCGTGACCGGAGCCTTTAACCAAAAAAAAAAAAGAATAATAATTCTGTCGTACTGCAAAAGGTAAATGGAGAAAAAGACTTGGGCGTAATAATCTCGAGCTACTTAAAACTAAGTAAGCACTGAAAAGAGCGAAGAAAGTTCTTGGATTCATCGGAAGGGCCCTCGAATCTAAGTCTATGGAAATCCTCCTTACTCTTTATAATTCAATGGTTCGTCCCCATCTTGAACAATGTGTTCAGTTTTCGGCAATCTATCTAAAGAAAAAAAAAGGACAATACAGAGAGTGAAGCGTCGAGCTACCAAGATGATTCCCAGACTGAGAAGCAGATCCTATGACAGCCAGTTAAACGACGTGAATCTATTTAGCTCAGAAAAGAGAAGGTTAAGAGGTGAACTAACAGAAGTATTCAAAATCATCACTAAGGCTTTGATAATATTTACTTATCAAGCTACTTAAGGCTTGAATCGTCTGATTTCACTCGTAGTAATGGACACAAACTCGTTAGCAAACGTTTTACTTCGAATGAGGCGAAGTACTTTTTCTTCAACAGGATTGTTAATAAATGGAATGAAACATTTGCCAATTATAGTGGTTGAAAGCCGTACTATAGATACGTCTGAGAATAGATTTGATAAATAATTCGCTTCAAGTCCAAGACTAGCAATATATATTTGAGCCTCCTTAGTCACACTGCCGCAGTGCGGGTTATTCCCTTTGAATTATTTGTGTGCCTTCTAACTTTCACCGCACTTTTCTGTGAGTTTCCTGATATCTCCCACTATCACAAACAGCCTTGAAAGGACCCAGTGTTCTGTTGGTGTTTGAATTCCTCTGTAAGGAAGGCAATGCGCCACATTATCTGGGACCCCAGCTTGGGGAAGACGATGCATTTTTAATGCCAAATGTTCAAAGAGGATTTCTCCCCAAAAGCCCAAGCAAGAGAAAGCTCAAGGGCGAGCTGTAATACCCCGAAGATTTAGGTGTGCTACTATGGAGGGCATGCTGTTCAAGGACGAAGTATAGCGAGACCCAGACCAATATGTGTTACTCTAGAGGGTGAGGTGCACTACACTGGAGGGTGAGGTGCACTACAATGAAGGACGTGCTGTGGTACTCTGCTGGGCGAGTTGTCCTACAAGGGAAGGTGGAGTGTACTACTCTGGAGGTCAAACTATACTACTCTTAAAGGCGAGATGTGCTACTATGAAGGGAGGAACTGTAGTGCTCTAAAGGACGGGCTGTGCTACACTGAGTGACTTAAGAGTTGCAGACATCCTGTAGATTCATCATAGAAAAAAATAAATCAGATGTGATACCTGAAGCCAGTATACACCTGGCGAAGCATAACACTCGTCAACAAAACTGAACGATTTTTCTCTCATCAAGAATGCAGCGTAAATTTTGTAGACCTATTTTCGATGCAGATTACGAATCTCTAGTCCGTTTCAGTTCAGCACGTCTCATTTTCTTTCTTACGGATACATACCTTTTCAGATCAACTACAGCTACATGATACATGGGCGAAGGTAAAACGATAAGATGTGTACCAGGTCAAACTTTTTATTGCAGAAATTCAGTATTCCCAGGCAGAAGGTAAACAAAGAAGATACTAGCCAGAAGGACACGCTAAAGACGTTGAGCTCTTAACCTTCTATGGCGCTCTTCACAAGCTAAAAGCGCTGAGCTTTGGACCTCTTACGGTGCTCTGACTCAGGTTCGTTCCTGTATAACATTCAGCAGTAATCTGCAAGCATTCCTTCATTCCAGGAACCCTGGTTTCCATGCTCCATCGCGCTGATGTCCTGATGGAAGCACTCTCCCTGTTCGTCAGACACTGTTCCAAGATTCTCCGCAAAAACGTCCAGATGTGAGTGAAGGAAATGCACATTGAGCGACATCCTACATCCCATTGCAGCATAGGATTTCAGAAGTCCTTTCACGCCGCCTTCAAAAGCCGATCTTATGTTCCCCAAAGAAATTTTTACATAGCCAACCGAAAGAGTTCCAGGTCTCCAGCTCCAAGTCATCAAGATGTGTGCTGAAATTGTGGTCTTTCAGGAGTTCCTTTATCTGCAGACCGACGAAGATGCCTTCTTTCAACTTGGCCTCAGTGATCTTCGGAAATTTGTCCACTCCTTACTCGAATCCTTTAGAGTTTCTTTAGCCTGGTGTTTTCACCAATTGCTTCATGAGAAAAAAACTTTGCGTGGAGCGGGGGAAGGACATTTTGAGGATCAACCAGAGGCTTATCCAGGACACTCGACATTACTGGCTCACATGATCTTCGTTGAAGCCAGTCCGACTATCCCAGAGGCATAAAATAAAACAGCAGTATTTCGTGAATCCTGACTGCATTCCCATCAGCATGCCGATCACTTTCAAGTCAGCATATATTTTCTAGTTGTAATTTTTGTATTCTATGGCCTCTAGGAGTGCCCGCATATTCTCATAACGCTCACTCATGTACACTGAACACCCTACAAGAACGGAGGGTCTCTTGTTCCCATTGTGGAGCAGCACCGCGTTCAGACTTGTCTTAGATGAGTCGATGAACAAGCGCCATTGAGAAGGATCTGCTCTTGGGATAAGCAGTGGAGTATTGCGCCAATGTTGTTCCAAAAACAGAGGCCCATCCACGGAAAACTGAGAAGTAAGAGTCTGACTCCTTTTCCTGAAATAAGTTATACGAGCGTCCTTCTTCAGCAGACATTTTTCTTTTGGAAGAGATGCTAAAAAAGCTCAGCTTTTTCTTTCGGCTTGAGAAAATTTCTTTGGTTCGTCGTCAAGTACAAACTCTGCATCCGTTCCCGTTTCTTCCAATAAAGCAGCAGCTTCTTTGCCAGACTCTTCATCGTCGCAACTTCCGATGCCGTCCTCCGGTGGTAGCGGAATGGGAAGGCTGTCATTGCTGTATGGCACTGGTCGCAATGCGGAATCCAGGTTAGGGTAGACAATCCTGTGATTGTTCTTAGCAGATAAAAGTAGACGCGATACGAGAAAAAGGATTGCAGTTTTCGGAGTCAGCGTCCGAGACTACATCAAGTACACCACAAGCCAATGCGTGATGATAATTAGTTGTTGACCAGTGTAATTGGAGAGCGCGGGACGCGCCATCCTGCTGCACCTAAATCACCATCCTGTACCCCGCAATTTGTTGATAAATCCGGAACCTTCGATTAATGATGGTGGCGCCACATGGCGGCCACTTTCTCACTGCAACACACTGTGGCCATCCCCATCATGACGACCTCTCTCTCTCTCTCTCTCTCTCTCTCTCTCTCTCTCTCTCTCTCTCTCTCTCTTTATTTGCCTTTACGGCCGCGGC
>JAYMFT010072368.1:0-14544 GCA_038088735.1 Panulirus argus
CTCTCTCTCTCTCTCTCTCTCTCTCTCTCTCTCTCTCTCTCTCTCTCTCTCTCTCTCTCTCTCCCTCTCTCTCTCCTCCCACCAATAGTCTCCCTCGTTCTCATCCCTCCATCAACTCTTACCAAAGTCGCGCTCCTTCTTGTACCTGTGATGGAGGCCTCCCTCCCATCCCTCGTGTGAATGTCTCCTTTCCACCTATCTCTCCCGTCCATCTATCTCTCTTCCCTCTCTCTCTCTCCCTCCCCTTCCCTCTCCCCAATGTGGGTGGGTGGGTGGTTCCCACATTATTATCTCCCCACTCCATCTATCTCTTCCTCCCTCGTGTGTCTTGAATTTGCGCTCTGCCACCAGAGAAAATATTGATAAGAAACAAACAATCACTCAAGAACGGCCCAGGTCACAGCTCGGCGCTCGGCCCCGAATGTCCTCGGGGTCCGACAGACCCCTTCGCTCGTTCCCGCAGACCATCGCTCAGCCGGGCTCTTGGGGAACGCTGGGAACGGGGCGGCGCGATGCACTGGGACGGCCGCGAAAGTGGAAGAGGCAACGGGAGCCCAGGTTACCTTTGCCTGCTATGTAATTATCTCGTATACCGTTGGCGAAGCGAAGCTCGAGTAGCCAGCCGAATTGTTGTACCTTCTCCAGTCCTTTTCGTCCGACTCCCTACCCCCCCCGTCCGCGTTGTTGGGTGCAGTTCGCTTCGGTTATCGGAGTTTGTTGCACGACCAGGGGGGGGGGTGAAGGGGGGAAGACGTTTAAGGGGGGGAGGGGGCCCTCTGTAAGTCTCAGGGGGCCCCATATCTATCTATCTATCTATCTATCTATCTGTCTATCAAGGACTGCTGATACGAAAAATAGACTGCAAAGGCGTCGAAGTTATGAAATAAACGAAGAGAGACACAGAGGGGGTGTACTTGTCACCTTTATCAAGCATGACTCAAAAGAGTAAAAGAAATAGAATAATTCCGTTCAGCGGATCTGACTCCTTACGACGAACACACGGGGCAAAAACGCCTCGCCTTCGAATCATCCGATTGGGGAGGAGTTGGGTTGGGGTGGAGGAGTGGTGGGGTTGGGGGTGGTGGATTGAGGTTGGGGGTTGGAGGAGTTGTGCTAAGGATGGGAAAGGAAAGTTGTACAACGACATTATTCGCCCAAGAACGGCTTGTGGTGTTTGCTGGTGCTTGTGGGGTCCGGGATTGGGGTGGGGGGGGGGGGGGCTCTCTGGTTTTTAGGGGGAAGAAGGGGAGTCACAAGTTACAAGGGATGAGACACAGACTACCAGTGCTAGTGGTAGTCTGGCGCGTATGGATAAGAGAGAGAGAGAGAGAATTTATCAACAGAGGTGAGAAAATAACAAGAGAAACACACGTACACACACACACACAGAGTGTCGAACCCGTGCTGTGTTTTGTGACGACGACACGCACCCCACACTACCCGGGAGGGCCTCGGTCGCACGACGCGGGCTCCTTTGCTTTTGCCTTGGAAGTGACTGAAGGGAAAAGGGGGGAGGGGGGGGAAGCGGGGTGGGAAGGGGAAGGGGGAAGGAAGGGGTGTAGGGGGGAGGTGTTGTTGGGATCTTGTCTCGGCCGAGGAGGATGTCGAGGTGGACCATCAGGCAGCGGGGCCCCGGCAGACGGGGCTCTGGCGGCTGCGTTGTTTTCCACAAGTTAAATTCTCTTGCGGTGCTGAGCGAAGCCGGCACGTTGATGCCTGACGTTTGATGATCCACTGTCAGATAAGGTCTTCCACACACACACACACACCCAACCAACCAACCACCACATCTCTCTCCCTCCCTCTCTCTCTCTTCTTTCATCTTTATCCTTCAATATTCCTCCCTCTTCTCGTTTTCGTCTTCATGTTCCCTCTCATGTTCTGGGCCTCCGGCAGCCGTTCGCCTCCTCCCAGGCACCTGTCCATCTCGACTCCCTCGCGTTAATTAGGTATTCATTGGTTCAATCAAAGTTCTCGCCGCTTGATCGTCCTTCTCACATATCTCGCAGATTTTTCCTCCGTTTATTTCTCGTTTTTCGACTTATTGAGTTATTTTCTTTTTTGCTTTCGGGTTATTTCCCTCTTATGCTTCGTGCAGGGCCGGGTTCTCGGGTTTTCTATTTCTCTTCCTTCTTTATTTATCCTCTTTCCGCTTCTTCTTTATCTTTACCATCCTCTCCTTGACTCTTCTTCTTCTTCTTCTTCTTCTTTCTTCTTCTCCTCCTCCTCCTCCTCCTCATCATCATCATCATCATCATCATCATCATCTTCTTCTTCTTCTTCTTCTTCTTCTTCTTCTTCTCCTCCTCCTCCTCCTCCTCTAGTCCTCACGCCAACAGACCACCCTCCACTCGTCCTCCATGACCGCCGTCGCCTGATGTGCCTCCACCCTGCAGGACCAGGGGAAGGTCACCCACCACCACCACCAACACCACCTCCACCACCGGCCGTCCACACCCGCCCACCCACCCACCTCCTGTGCTGGGTATTATGTCCTTGCATCTGTTTCTCCACCGTGGCTTTTCTCCCTCCCTGGCCTCCTGCAGGAACTGACCAGTACTCGCTCGATTAGCCCCTTACACTCTCCTTCGCTTCAGTAAAATCCTCTTTACGTCGCATTATATCATTCGCTAATTTTTGGTAGCATTTGCCTCCTGGATTGTGTTACGAGTCTGCCTTCTCCACATTCATGACCGCTCAGAACCAATATTGTTATCTCCCTAAGATAACTGCGATAAATGAATACTAATACAATATATGAAAAATTACGTCTCATTCATGTCTACTCAAAATTCGTTCACCGTAGACGGAGAAAAGAGAAGAGAAGCTCGTAATCCTATCGGATGATTCATAGTGAGCATAGGATTTCTGGAGCTGTTAGTGTTGCTTTGGTAACAGTGTAAATGTGACTGTTCTTGTATGGTAACACTGGTACTATTTCCCGTTGCGCGTTCTCGGCCGGTCACAAAACTGGTATTACTGTCGGGTATGTCTGTGACTGTTATCGCCTCCTTTTTTCTAAACACTCTCACAGTTAGAGTGGCATAGTTGTGGGTTTATACAAGAGCGGGCTAGTGTATTATAAATCACCGAATGAGACATGTATTCACATACATGGATGAATGTGCGTATACACCCACAGTCTCACATATACGCATGTGGGAGTGTGTGCGTACCTTGCTCTAAAAAGGAGAGAGAGAGAGAGGTTTACGTTGCCTTTTTTGTTTTCTCGACAGACCTAAAACGTCACCTTGCCAAACGCCACGACTGTTCTTGTTAAGCACGCAGTGCCCTTTGCCAGTGAACTCATCTCGATCATTGTCAAAACTCTGAAAGCGAGGCACCTGTTGGGTCGTGCTGGCGCCGATTAGCGATTGGGATCTGTCCCAAGGGCAATGGGGTGTGGGACGAACCCAAGGGCAGTGCTTGCGGGGTGATCCCAAGGGCGGTTTGTTTGAGGGACGGTCTCAAGGGCTGTGTTTGTGGGATGGTCCCAAGGGCAGTGCGTGTGGAACGATCCTAAGGACGGTGCTAGAGGGACGGTCCCAAGGACGTTGTTAGGACAGCCCCAAGGGCGGTGCCCCGACGACCTCCAAGGGTTTGTCTCTGCCGACGGTAGCAGCGGCTGCTACCGTCGGCAGCGGTGAAGGGGAGGGAGAGAGAGAGGGCGTCAAGGCTAACTCCTTCCTGTCCTGACCAGACCAGGACGAGCCAGCCAGCCAGCCAGCTTCCTGTCTGCCCCAAAGTACCTCCTTCTATGGAAGGTTTGGGGGAAGGGGAGGAGGAGGTCTACCAGTGGGGGGGGGGAAGGAAGAGGAAGAGGAGGAGGGGCTGGGGTGGTGGTGGTGATGGTGGTTGGAGTGGAAGGAATGAGGAAAAGAAGAGGAGACACAGCAGCTCATGATGTACGTAGGCTTCGGGTATCCGGGGGGAAGCTGGGAGATTAGCTTGGCAAGGTCAGGTTGTGAGGTCAATACGATGGGTAGAAATTGAGAAAGGCTGACCCCTGGAGACGAGGCAGTTTAGGAAATGGGTGACTGGGGTATGAGATGAGGTAGAAAGGGAAAAAAAATGACTGAAAATGAAAAATGAAAAGCAATAGCAAGGAAAATACAACTGATAGTAAAACAGAGGAAAAGAAAATTTACTGGATGTGTCCTAAAAGACTTTGCGAAGATGTGGATAAAAAGATATGCAAGAATTAAGGAAAAGGTTATCAGATTAAGTGATAGTGATGATAAGAATGATTAGCAGCGTTTCCGTGTGGAAGATAAAGTGGATCTTAAAAGAACACATCAAAGATAAGGAGTGTTTGGGGGGAAGAAAAGGCGACAGCTTTATGTTGAAAAGATACGAATTACTGGCACAACACGTGTAGATTTAATGTCGCAAGTGTTACCGGACTCCCCCCCTTGCTTGTGGTTGCACCTCGAGTAAAGAGTGACCTTCGTCCGGGCTTCATCCTCGTCAGTTGGACGGAAAGGAGTACAGTCTCGTCGAGGGCCTTCTCGTTCCTTGAAGCAGTCCATCATTTTTTTGCTACTGATTGAAGCGCATCCCCAGTGCTGTAAGACCCCCATACATGGGTTCCTGGCGCTATACCGCTGTACCAACGTACCACTCGTTCCATTGTACCACTGTACCTAAGGATCCAGTGTACCGCAGGTTCCTGTACACCACTCTGCAGCGGTACCACAGGCTCTAGCGTACCATCCTACGACCGTACAACTGGCTCCATTTTACCACTCCACCACTGTACCTTTGGCTCCACTCTACCACTGTACCGTTGTACCACTTTACCACTGATGGCCAGAGGGGACATGGATCCCACGATCCCACAGGAGGGGAAGAGAGTGCCTGAGACAGGGCAGAACCGTCAGTTGGTGTTCGATAACAACAGGTTTTTTTCTTGGATCGTATGTGTTTTGGCACCTGTTAAAGGATTGTATTTACGGAGAGAGAGAGAGAGAGAGAGAGAGAGAGAGAGAGAGTACCCATACTGTATTATCGATCTATGGAGTAATTGTATAGAAATACATCCGTCATACACGATACAATGTGGATATACGTTTCATATACACATTCCACATTTGGGGTCAAATGTCCCATACAGCTAAATACCGTACATACAATTGACTGAGCTTATAGCTTCGCATTCTGGTGTCATGTAAAGCTAATTGGCTTAATAGCTTTTCGTCCTGGTGTCCCATACAACTAACTAGCTTGTAGCTGTGCCCCCAGTGTCCTGCAAGGCTAACTAGCTTATAGCTGCGCGTCCTCGTGTCCCATGCAGCTAACTAGCTTCGTGTTCCAGTACCCTAGAAAAGCTAATTTGTTTCTAGCTGCAGCGTTTTCTGGTGTCCCACATAGAAGTATTCAGCTGTTAGCTTTTACGTTCCGCCACAATTACCCACACTGCCACCCTCTTCAAGCACGATCGCGAGGCCACATGCAAGCAGGAACGCACACACACACACACATACACATACACACCACACACACACACACAGACACACACAAACGAACGAATAATATCGTGTTTGCCGATTTCTTCGTCAAACACGAATTCCTGAAGCAAAAAGAGAGATGCGAAGTTACATTCACATGCACTGACCAAAGCAGATACACAGTAAACTGTAACTATCTATCTTTCATTATCAGTGCCATTCCCACTGCATTTCCACTCCATTCCCAGTTCCTTGGAATGGATGAGGTAGTACACATAGCATCTGAACCCACTCATACACATCCTCAACCTCAACCATACACATTATCTAGCTCATGTATACACATCCTCAACTTCAGGTATACACCTCAACCTTGCGTATATGCCTCCTCAACCTCACATATACACGTCCTCAACCTCACGCACACACATCCTCAATCCATTCTCGGCTAGATATAAACTAACATACATTAGTTACATAGTCTTAAGCAAGCGTCTGGAGTGACCAGTGTTAGCAAACGCTAGACTGTATTTACACAGAGTTACACAGACGACATAGAGCCAGGGTCCAAGGGAGGTGGTCTGGCCTGAACGAGAGATGCAGAAAAACGAAAAAAAGAAAATCATAGCTAATGAGAGTGACCTATGAGCATTGTTAGTGTATATGAGTGTAAATTCTCTCTCTCTCTCTCTCTCTCTCTCTCTCTCTCTCTCTCCCAGCCGCCGCCGGCATGCAGCAAGTGGCGCGCAGGGGAAGCGAGCAAAAGCCGACGAAGGTGACCGCTCTGGGACCAGCCGTAGGGCCGGACCAGAACACCATTCGCCAAGCAAGCAAGCCACCGTGTTGATTGCCGCAAGCGGTCTGATTGTGGTGGCGGTGGCGGTGGTGGTGGTGGTGGAGGGAGGTAATGAATTGGTGGTGATTGCTGCGATGGTTGTGGTGGTGTTCTTGTTGGCGATGCTGTTGGTGGTGATTACTGTTGGAGATGAAGCTAATATGGTATGATTCTAATGATAACAGGATTTTAGGAATTTTAGTAGTAGTGGTAGTAGTAGTAGTAGTAGTAATGGCGGTGGTAGTAGTAGTAGGTACGCGAAGTTACTGAGGACCTGATGTAGTGGTGTGTGTAGCCTTCATTGTAAATTAGGCCCAGGGAGGTACGTCAGAGAGAAGCAGGGTGAAAAGATAGAGAAGAAGAAGAAGAAGAAGAAGAAGGAGCTGAAGAAAAACGGTATAAACTAAAGAAAGAAAGAGAGAAATAAGGAGAAAAAGAAGAAGAAAAAAGGTAGATAAGGTTATGATGTGGAACAGAAGGAAAGAAGCAGTCAAGGGACAGTGATGGCAGGAGGTGATGGAAGGAGGTATGGCGAATGAAGGAACTGGTGTAAGAGTGAAGGAAGGATGCTCCAGCCAAGGTGAGCCAGCCGCCAGAGGGTCTCTGGGAACCAACCACCTGGCATGCCCACCTGCCTGATGGTCTTCGCCAGGTGAGGGCCAGATGGTACAGGCTCGATCGGTTCCTCGGACCATCTGAGAAGCGGACCTTGGTTGATGGCTTTTATGATACAATAGACTCCTAGTTGATGTCTTGATGATATAGCAGACCCCTGATTGATGTTTTGGTAACGCAGCAGACCCTGGTTGATGTCTTGGTTACACAGCAGACCCTGGTTGATCTCTTGGTAAAAATGAATACAAACATTGCTGATGCAAACGGACTAAACTCACAAATTCACGTAAATGAGAAAGAATAACAGAATATAAATCTTTATTTGTTTACATTCTGTGCAACATCAGGTGTAGATAAAGTGAGACAACATTTTTTTTCTTTCTTCTCTCTTTTGACTCCTTCCACTCCCTGAGCGTGACCGGATTCACAGTTAAACACCAAAAAATTCCACAGCTTCAGCTTCGCATTTTACGATAGAATGACAGGCACCTCCCAAGAGCGGGCGCCTCTGGTGGTTTTGCACGTTTTGGACTAAGGTAACTTAGAGAAGGAGTCCAAGATAACACTGAGAGTACTACGAAAGGCTAATTATCATCCTCTCAGCTTGGAGAAGGTCACGCAACAGTAGAGTTATGGTCTTGGCCAAGGTCACAATCCCCCCCAGCTGAATTGGCAACAAGGGATTTTGTGTGCACGGATGAGGTTTAGAGTACATGAGAGAGAGAGAGAGAGAGAGAGAGAGGACGTGCACTTACTTACTTAGGAGTTACACATATGGATTTAAATACAGTTCTTCTGTAACATATGTTCACGATATTTGTATGGAATCAACAAATGCGTCTATAATGATGCGGAATTTAAAGATTTCTTTAAATGAAAAAAAAAGGAAGATGGATTCTGCGGTAATGCAGATGTCAGATGATGTCCGATGTCTGTGGATATCCCTAGATAAGGAGAACAGAGAGAGCACTCCACAAACCATCAAAGGAAAATGTGCAACGTCTACATAACTTTCACAGGCGAGAGGAGAAATACGAATAAACCGATCTGCAATGTTAAAACAGGAAAAATAAAAACCTACACCCCATAATAAGAGTGTCAACACTGACGCTAACTAAAACGAGAGATTCGGAAAGCCACAGGTTGTTAACAGGCTCCGCTCAAAAGCCTCACCAACACAACAAGCAGTTGGACCAAAGCCACACATCATTCAGACACAACAAGCCAGAGAGATGCAGAGGTGTGGTTGGCTTTGGTCAGCAACACGGAACGAGAGGGAGACAGGCAGGTGCATGAATGACCTCGACGGCGAAGGGGGAGGAACCTTCAGAGACCATCTTGGGATTACTGCTGGCTAAAACCCGCCCAGGTCACGACTCCGAGATGGAGAGCATGGGAACTGGCTGAAGGGGGTAGGTCTCTTTCTATAGGGTAGGTCTCTCTTTCTAGTGGGTAGGTCTCTCTTTCTAGTGGGTAGGTCTCTCTTTCTAGTGGGTAGGTCTCTCTTTCTAGTGAGTAGGTCTCTCTTTCTAGTGGGTAGGTCTCTCTTTCTAGTGGATAGGTCTCTACCATTGGCCAGTAATGCTTTTAGGATAGCAAGTCTCTATTTCCCTCTACCTCATGCGTCCAGTTCGCATCAGCCGTGTGGTCATGAAGACTTGCCTAACTCGTGATTCTCCTGAAGCAGGCGCCGTCGAAACCAGTTCAGAAGAACCAAATATCTTAATTCTTGCTTACGATTTTTCCTCCATTTTTTTTTTTCCCTCGCTGCATTTTCATTCATTTGACTTTCGTTCATGCTTTCTAATCCTCTTTTTTTTTTATATAAGTGCATTCTAACTTTATCAGATTTAATACAGTTTTTTTTTTCTTTATTTCAGTTTTTATCGTACGTAACCCAACCTCACTATGTAAGACTCGAGACCCTTCCTTTGCGTAGGGAATCAACCACACCTGACCTTTGAACGTTGGGTAACTCCTACCTAGCCTGGAAACCTGCTCACTACGTGTTGGCCTGACTGAAATTCCAAAGGTCCAGCCGCTGACCTTCAGGTCTCGGTTCCCTAAATTTACATCGACCTGTAAATTAGAGATAAAGATCTGTAAATTATTCACGGTGATAGACCCGTTGACTCGTTCACCATCGATGGTCACAAACTATAATGTTTCTGTTTAAATTTCATGGTTTTTTTTTTACAAGAATTGGGAAAACACACACACACACACACTCACGCAAAATAATCACTACATAGCCTGGATATAACAACGTCACCGCTCCTCCACGCTTATAGCGGTATGGACTCACTAATGTCGAGTTGAGCAATCAGGAACATCAACGCTGCCATTACCACAGCTTGTGACATCCTGTACGTCTTTTGCCACACTCATGCCTTGCGCCATCAGCTTGCTCCTCTTGTTTAGTCATACTGTACGCTGTGACTGCCATATCGAGGAGTGTGAGAATGTATAAATAGAGAGATAAATAGATACACATAGATGGATTTGCTATATTAGCCTCACCTGTAGTGGGGCAATGGCGGAGTTGGTTCTACGTCATCCCTAGAAGACAGACGTAGCTGCCCACCGCTTCAGTCTCACTCGCAGAGTCGTGTGAGATAAGATAAGGTCTCCTCCATCTGGGGATATCTGTGGGTCAAGAAGTGACCTCGCTTGACGTTTTCTGTGTCATAGTTTTGATACAGAAGCGACGAAACAGCATTATGCTTTCATTTCTCCATTCCATTTTCATCTCTGAACCACCACCGTCAGCTCTTGTTAACGTGATGCAAAGAATTGCGGTGTTTGCGCCACAGACCAACGCCGAGTCATATCAAAGTGACGCGAACCAGTGCATCGTTAGCGTCACAAATCACCGCCCATATATTGTCATTACTATCATTCAAACCACTGCGTTGTTTGCCCCAGCATCAGACTTTCCCACTAGGAGGGCAGTGGACTGGCATCGGTGCTGGTGATGATGGCAGGCTGATTAGCGAGTCGCACGCAGGCGATGGACCAATCCTGATCCTGTTTCGTTCTCCTCTCCTCTCCGCCTCATTGTTATTACGATAAGGCTGAGGGAATCATTGCGTCGTGCAGATTCGTAACTTGATACCGAAAGGTAGTAATTTTGTGAGTGTTTTTGGCACGTTGACAGATGGCGAGACTAAACCTCCACCAAATATCAGTGAGTTAGTCTACAAAACCAGAAATGTCAGGATTTCTTCTAGGCAAATATATATCTTATGTGTCCCTAAAGTTTTCAAGGCGATTTATGATACATCATCAGCTAAAATACACAAGAACCCTATAGCTTTGAAAGCTATAGCTTGAATGTACAACATGTGATAAACAATGATATGAACTTTGGACGAATCTTTTCATTCGGTTCTCCATCATCGTGATGAGGTCCTCGTCTTTGTCTTTGAAAGTCGACATCAGTCTGGGCGTGGCTGCCTTCTGCATGTGTACAGATCAAGCACAATTTATACATCTCTGTGTGCGTATGAATCTGAGTACACACATGTATGTTTCCACTCGCATCAGTGAGGTCATGTGTGAGTGTGTGTGTCTGTGTATCTGTCTGTCTGTGTGCGCGTTTCTTCCTCGATATCTGAGAAGTCAGCAATGTCTTCTGAGACGGCTGAAAATCTGCAAGCCACCGTCTCCTCAACCTTTCTACTGTTCAGCATACCGGGACAGCAGTTCCTCAACATCCAGTACTCGATCATCTATTCCCTAACCATCCATCGGACCAATCAACCGCTCTTAGGCAGAGGTAGAAAGAGACAGATCGTCAGTACAGTCTCGTTACCGTAACCGAACCCCCGTCAGAGTAACTAAAATCAGGCGGTCGGTCGCCAACGGCATCATCCAATGAAGCGACTCGCTCGCTGCTTCAGAACCGTGATTCCATCTTCAACCGGTCCGCTGCGGTGTTTTACCCACGCAATTACCCTTCCGTCTGGCTCGATCGACTCCACCAGCGAACGGATGGATCATTTGAGTCGAAGCGGGGTCGTCGACGCCCCCGTTAGTTGTGGGTGCTGGCGAGAGAGAGAGAGAGAGAGAGAGAGAGAGAGGAATTCGCTCTCGCGGCGACCTCTGCGTCAGAAGTGTTGAGAAGAGTTGCAATACATTCAGTCTGTTGGTACCTCCTCTTCTTCTTCTACCCCTCCCTCCATTTTCTCCCTTCCATCCCAACCCTTCTCCTTTTTGCTATACACTCTCTCTTTCTCTCTATCTCTTTCTCTCTCTATTCCTTTCTCACTCTTGCCCTTGTTAACGCCTCTCGAACCCCAACTGACCCACGTCAGAGACATCCTCTCCTTATGTTATACCTTAACACCCGGTGTCCCAAAGAGAATGGTACTCCCTCAGATGTACCTTGCAACCATTACCCTCAGCGACAGCAAAGCGTACCCCATGCCCCCTCCAGGTTGTACCGTATGTACCCTCAGACGTACCTTATGCCGAACTCCCCTATAGAAATGCATCTCCTAGTGTCTTGAACAAGTTTACACGACTTTCTAAGCACCTGCAGTAGTAAACCCCTCCTCAGTCGGTATTCTTCAGCAGTTTAACCCAAGTCCGTTTTCTCTACAGTATCGTACCCCAGTGTCGCTTGTCTGTAGAGTATCCCATTTCACTTATCGCAGTGTGAGTGTACCCTACGTCCATAGTCACCACAGGGGTGTAAACCATATCCAGTACACAGTATACCACACACTCAGGTCCCTCACACACCAGTGGTGTAAAGTCACCGGCGTAGCTTACACCCGCTACCCAAAAGAGAAGTGTGGACTACACTAGCTCACCCACATACCAGTGTACATCCCACGCCTTCAGCTTGCCACAAGAAGTGAGTTCCATTCCCCACCTGAGGCACATCTCAGGGGAAGTTTAACCTCTGAGAGGTCTTGTGTAAACTTAGTGTAGCCATTGAAGGGGATATCTTAAAATATAGGGTTTTTGTTCTGTGTTTTATACACGTTACGCAGTCTATTTACGATTACGTAGTGTGTGACAGCACCAAAAAGTGTTTTGTGTCCTTAATCAGAGGGAGCTTCCAGTCTGAAACTGGCTGTGTCTCATGGCCAGGCCCTAAAGACACTGATTGAAAAAGTCGCCAGAACACCGCTAATCGTGCCTGGAGGAGGGGAAGGAGGCGTGGGGCAAGACCGTTGTGGGGCTTTGCGGAAAGTACGCAAGATGTGTCGTAACTCCAGCGAAGCGGGCGGGTCTGAGGGACGAGGCGCGAGAGAAAGGGAGTGAATAGAGAGGGGTAAAAATGACAGGAAGTGAGGGACATTTGTGCCGATACGGGAGAGGAAGTTGAGCAAGGAGGAGGAGGAGGAGGAGGAAGAGGAGGAGGAGGGTGAGGAGGAGGACAGGAGGAGAGGAGGAGAGGAGGGTGAGGAGGAGGAGGAGGAGGAGGGGGAAGAGGAGGAGGAGGAGGAGGATGAAGAGGAAGAGGGGAAGGAGGAGGAGGAATGTTGGCCAAGTATGGCCCCCCTACTGGTGGCCGGAAACACCACCCCTCCTTTATTACACATCATTACCTGGTCCCTCCCCAACCTGCCGGCTATGGAAGACAGAGTTATATTTGTTGTTCTGTTTGGAGACATGTTAGGTATGTCTACCAGACGCTATGTTAGACGAGTCTTTATGACAGCGTTAGACAAGTCTCCTATAAGATGTGTTAGACGAGTTCTCAAAACATAGTGTTAGAAAAGCCTCCTCTATAAGCTGTGTTAGACGAGTCTCTAAGACGTAGCGTTAGACAGTTGTCCTATGCGCTGTGTTGGATGAGTCTCCTGGACGCAGGAACCACAACCTACCTCTTGCGTAAGGTCGACGTCACACCCACTGGAAAAGCTGTTGGGAGTTGACAACTTTTTTGGTCTGATTTGCTTGACATTCAGCTTTTGGTAGTCTCTCGCGCGTGAGCAAGAGGAGAGTGTGTGCGTGCGTGTGTGTGTGTGTGTGTGTGTGATTAAGTAAAAGTTCAGATCCTGGCTCCTAAAGGAAACTGATTATGTGTTTAATGTAACCATGTGTATGAAAATACACATTTGGATCCTTTATGTAAATCGGTGCATGTATGTGAATACATGAAGCTTATGTGTGTGGCTGTATATATACCCAGTCTTGCATACATTCTCTTTATAATGCAGATTGAATGTCAATATGTATTAATTACGTGCGGTTGTGTGTATGTATGTATCCATGTGTATGTGTGTATGCCGTGCGTTTACACACATAGACACACACACACACACACATATACACACACACACACATACACACACCTTTGCCCTATACCATCCATCATAACATTGTTATGTGTTCTTGTACGTTCTCTTTATGGACAGAGCAAAACTGCCCCTAACGAGTGCCGTAATGGCCCTCTCCTTGGCCTCCGCAATCTCCAACATCATCTCCCTAAACCTCTCTCTCCCCTCCCCCTCCCCTACCCCCAAGACCCTAAGGGAGGGAGTAGTAGGGGAGGAGTAGGGTAGGGTAGGGTAGGGGTAAGGTAAGGAAAGGCCCCGTAGAACCAGTGAAAGTCAGCGAAGGTCGCTATGTGAGAAGGCAGGAGGAGGAGGAGGTAGCCCCAAGAGGAGGAGGAGGAGGAGGAGTAGAATGGAAGACTCGATGGGAAAAGAACCTTTTTTTTTTCTCTTTCTCTCTCTTTCATTCTTTCTTTCTTCGTTTCTGACGACCTTTGCCTCGAGGCAAAATAACCTTTTGTGTTTCTTGATATTTCCTTAGCAGCAGCGGGAGGAAGAGGTTTGGCCGGAGGCGTATGCTGAGGCTGTGATCAAGACGTTTTGTTTCGTCAGGTATATGCTGATTTTGCCGCCAGTGTGGGATCCGTTTTGCTGCTGCTCCTCTTCTTGATTGTGCCGCTTCTGCTGCTGCTCCTGCTTTTCTCTGCTACTAATGCTGTTGTTACTACAACTAGTCCTACTTCCGCTGTTACTACTACTACTACTACCATATTCGCAAGATCTGCTCTGCAAACCACCAGGTCGGTCTGTCTTCTCCCGCTTTTCTTCTTGTCTTTGCCTCTGACAGCAACAGTCTCTTGGGACTCCCTCGTCCACGGCAGTCAGCACATTGCCAAACTCCAGCTAAGAATGTATACTTGACCCTTGGTTCACAGGAGATCAATTATCACCTCCCACCCGCGTCCTTGCCCGCCTGAAGGATATATATATATGCGTCATGACTACGTTTGGCATTTGATAAGTCGTCATGACTCGGAAATGATTTTCATGCTGGAAACATAAACTCCAAAAGTCACAAAAACCGCCAAAAGATCCTATTTTCTCCTCCAGACGCTGTGAGCTCTCGAAGGAGGAGATTAATCATCGCCTCTTTTACGGGGGGAACACTAAGTACTACGTCAACAAGCTGCCACATCCGCCTCAGTGGCGTGCGTCCGGTAGACTGCGAACCTCTATTGGGGTGGATAGTCATGATGTGGAACTTGACCCTTACGGTTTACAATGGCATGGCTTCATAGGGAACCTGAAGGTTTCGATTTTTTATTTACGCTAAGAATGACTTACTACACACCGCCGCGCCCGATCACTCCAACAATAACGGCAATAGATGTCTTCCGTCTCTCTGCACAATATA
>JAYMFT010072379.1:0-14543 GCA_038088735.1 Panulirus argus
TATATTTTTGTTTTTTTTTTTTGGGGGGGGGGGGTATCTGCGAGAGGTTAGTGAAATGTTTGGCAAGGGTGTGTGCGAGCTTTTTATTTCTAGAGTGGTTTGGGTGAGAGTGGTTAAGTGCTGTTGCATAGAATTGAATGTCAAGGTGTGCTGGAACTGGTGCTGTTGAGGGACTGTACAGGGAGAATCTCATTTCATTGTAAAAGTGTTGAGTGTTTGTGGTAGCTAGGCAAGCCAGTGATTGTTAAGAGTGTACTGTTTTGTGTTGTTTGCAGCTTTGTTATATTTGATTTAAAGAGGGTGGGAGACCAGGCATGTGAGGCATTATTTAAAATACAGTGGATGATTTATTTGTACTCGATGTTGAGCAATTTTTTTTTGCTGCTCCTGCAAGGAGAGCAACATCTAGCTGCCCCCAGGGATAAAAAGAAAAATTCAACCTTTTTAAGACTATAGCAAAATAAATTCTCAAAGTAAAAATTTTTAAAAAATATGAAACACAAATCAACTGTAACATGAAAAATGTCAAATAATACCTAGAAACTTAAACTAAGGGTAGATTGTCATCAAGAGTAATGCTATGACAAACACAAGCTCCCTGTGCCATATTATAAGTGACAAACATAAGGTCATCTTTCAATACAAGGAGATGAAAACAAGCTCTCCTGTACTCCCAAACAGTCCTTGTACCTCACGTGATGTACCTCCCCACCCCCATTTTTGGGGGCAAAATGAAAGAAGTTTAACTCAAGCTTCGTTTATTAACAATATACCATTACATAAAATTTAATTCCATTTATACAATGCATACAACTTTTAACAGTGACAACCAGAGCTATCCACAAAATTATCTTGAAGTTGGAAAGCACAAAATAATATATCCTTATTTGGAATGTTTCAGTCAGTGTCATATGCCATGGTAAGTGCCACCTCATTCAATATCAAAATTTTTTCAACTACAGATGAAGATTGAAGTCTCAAGGATATAAATTAATTAATTTTCCCTCTTTACAATTTACTCCATGACTTAGGCAACACCAACAGATTATAAATAGTCTGTACAAGAAATGGCTACACTATAGAACCCTCTCCATAAATCAAAGGAACAGGGACACTTGTGCTCCAACTACAAATGGCTGGCCAACACTTGTTTGACTACATGCCATTCCCATCACCACACTAAAAGAGCTAACCACGGGTCCATAGTCAGACGTCATTCCAATGACCGCTACTCTAAAAAAATGAACCCATAACATATTCACAAGAATGTGGCCCCATGAAAAGCTTCCATCAGCATGTGAATGATGCCATCAGGTCCTGCCTTGTGACTTGACCTCCAGGACTGGAAATTATGTGCATGGCGGAATGCTGTCATAAGTGACAGTGCCATTTCATCACCTTCAATGTTCAACAGAATGACTGAGTGGTTATTCAAAGGTGAGCAAGTTAAAACAGTCCATAACAACTGAGTGGTAAGCCAGGGGTGAGCAAGATACAACAACACTACTTACAAGATCACCCTTTAAAAATCCTCATGAAATTTTCAATTGGTTCTTAAATATATTAGAAATGATATCAGGGTTAGGAATAACTCTAAGGCTTTATAAGTATTTCACATACGATAGTAAGGGTGGGCAGCCTGCATAAGAAATTTAAAGCTTACCTTAAGGTAAACACAACTGAAGTAGCAACTATTCAGCCAGCAGCTGACCAGCAAATCCTTACCCACCTTACATAATTGCACCAATCCACATGTGGTTGTTGGCTAAGGTTGGCACACATTAGACCATACCCATACACTAGCTGGAGAGGTTAACTTGTGGTGACACAGATATTATAACTTGATAAGAGTATTATCTTTATCATCATCAATTATTTTTATGAAAAAAAAAATATATAACCCCAAGAGCCCTTCCATGTGGATCCCACAGCTTCAAGGCTGTGCTACAATCAAAAGCAGGAACACGATGGACTCCTTTGAGATGAGAGTGAATGCTCTTTCATCAGCTAATGATGATAATAACACAATTTCCCAATTATCTGATTTTCCAACCATAAAGCTACCACGAAAACAAGAGGTGTGGAGCGCTAATGGCATGAATCTATTTAGAAAAAGAGAAGAGAGGATACAAGGCATGATTTACATTTATACAAAAAATGAATATGACAGTACTGCTGTACACAAGGATATTACACACACCCTTCGGTCTTCCAAAAGCAACCCTTCTAGTTATCTACCTCCATTTTTTTCTAGCATGCACAAAATATAAGAACTAAGCACAAACCAAAGAAGGTAAAATATGGAGGTCATCTAGGATGTGTACCCAAATAAACTTAATGTCTAAATATATGAAAAAAAAAAAAAAAAAAAAAGAGCCTCCAGAGCATGTGATGGTCAATCCAACTCTTTCTATGAAGACTGGGATGCTGGAGGACTAATAATGTGCGATGCTGATGACGGCTCCACAACATTTGCATTTCTGCCCATTTAAGCGCTGGAAGTCTTGGTGTACAGAAAAATGGCAACAATTAGGCCATAAAGACCAAGTACCTGAGAAAAAAATGCACTCATTATTAACATATTTTTTAAGTGTATAATTAATGAGTATAATATTTCTTTGGTTATGTGTCAAACCTTTACTTGTACCCATTACATGGGAAACAACCTTTTATCATGCTAGCAGACAACACCGTGCACTTATTTCACTTATTTCTAATAAAGAACTAAACTTCATATAGCAGATACTTCAACAAATAAGTTAATTATAAATCCTCCACTGGATATTGACAATGAAATGAGACATATATACTGAAAAGAAGTGTATGGGTACTCATTTTAAATAATATAGGTAGTTTTCTGAAATGAGACATATATACTGAAAAGAAGTGTATGGGTACTCATTTTAAATAATAAAGGTATGTCTCATTATCATTATTAATGACAATACTAAAATCCATAAACACAATATAAAGATACACATACAGTAACTTAAGACCACAGCCTTCTCAGCCACATGGCTACGTGAACCTTCCAAACCAAGACTACAAATTTATTTACCTAAAAACTCTGGCTACCTGCTTTACATCTTCTTAACTATTGTCAGGTATATCAGCTTATATGGCCGAGTTCTGAAGAATGAAAAATTTTTTCTCTCCAGGATGGTGGTGCGTAATCTCTGAGAGTATCTCCAAGATCCCCACAGGTAGAAACCCCTGCATTTTGGCGAGGTAAGCCTCCCACCCTTCACTAACCAACAATTCAGTAGCTGCAGCCTAAAGGTCATGCAAAACCAGGGCAAGCTCGATCTTAAATCAAAGAAAGAGATGGGTAGAATGTTTGTTCTTGGACTGCCACAAAGCCTTTGACACACTCATTGGAGGTTAATTTAAAGGCTAGATCTACAAACAGGAATATGGGCTGGGCTCCTTCACTAAATAGAAGCCTCCCTTCCAGGAAGGAAGCAATGAACTCTAATAAGGGATGCAACCTCAAAGTGGGCTGGGGTTGCAACTGATATGCCACCGGACTCCATCTTGAGCCCACTGATAATATTAGAGTACATAAATGACCAGCCCGACTGACTGGAATCATATCCAAATATGTTTACAGACAATGCCATCATCATAAAAGAAAATGAAGAATGATGGTGACTGCATCAGCCTACAATGGTACCTAGATGAACTCCAAAGTTGGTGAGATAAATGGATAATGAGATTGAATCCAAGTGCAAGGTGATAAGGAGGGGACACAGAGAAAGGCCTCAGTGTGATAATAACCTAGCAAGAAAAAAAGTAAATGTGCATATGATAGAGACATAGGAGAATTGTGAAACAGGCAAATATAAACATTGCATTCAAATACATGGACATATTGGTAAAAGAATTCACTACATATACCAGACCAAAACTAGATTATGCCTCTCACAAGTCTTGGTTACCACACCCAAGAAAAATAAATACCTGACTGAGAGGGGACAGAGAAGAGCAACTAAGATGGTACCTGATTTTAGGAAAAAGTAGCTACATGTGAGGCTAAGGGCTACAAAGCTGTCCATCATCGAGGAGAAAGAGACGAACCTAACAACAGCTTCCAAGTGCCATTACATCTGCAGGATGATAATGACAGGGAACAATTCTCCAAAAGATGCGGGTGAACGAAAACAAAGCAGATGATCTTCAATGAAGACGATGAAGAGGACTTGGAGTTATATTGACAACAGAAAGCCTTTGGCCATTGCCAACGAGAGAGAGGCTTTTGGCGATGCTGATGAAGCAAAGGTTTTGGGTTATGCCAGAGGCCTTAACAAGCTTGGTAAAAAACTTGTTACATGCAATGTTAAGAAGTAAAGTTTTACTGTTAGGGATGTGGATGACTGGAATAAATTAACCAAAGAGAAAGTGAATGGTGGCAGTTAACAAAGGTTTAAAGGGTTACTTGATGGTGAGAATTTCAGATGTAGCCCTACGAGTTTAAAACTCTCTCCCCATACAGTACAAAAAGGTTAAAAATGGTAATAGCATTACCATGCACTTGGTTCATCATCAAAAAGATCTTCATCTGGATCACTAGAATCTTCATTCCTAATCAGTAAACCTTAAAAATAAATTAACATCATCATCTACACTTTTCTTTTCAGAAACTTGGCCCTGCAAGGGATTCTTCAAATTTCAAGTCGTTTCTCGTGAGAAAAGGGATCCCATCTACAATAGTGAGGTGCCTGCATTACAGTGATACCAGTTGCAAGTGGTTGTGTAGGTACAAGTAGAAAGCCTCATGTAAGTTTTACAAGTTTAATAGATAATACATAAGAATAATACACTGCATAATGAGAGGAACTAGTTGACATACTCATGAATATAGCTTCCCCATATGTTAAAGACAATTCCAAAACAAAGAAATAAAATCACTGCAAAAGTAATACTAAGATGACATGTATTTGAAAGACTAGATTTAAAAGGGGTCCCCTTAAAAGTCTAGTAGAAAAATATTAGCCTGAGCCAAAGTCAGAGGGTCCTTGTATAACACCAGTATTGGAGGAAGCCCCAGCAGACTACTGTGGAACCAGTTCAATACTAATTCCCTGAGAATCATTCACTGTATGCACAAAGTTACAGAAAAGCCTCTCCATGCATTGAAATTCCTCATGCATTTCACATAGTTGTGAGTCGTATTAGGGCTCCACTAGTACAACTTGCTATTCATAATAAGTTTCCAATGTCTCAAATCAAGACACCAAACCATCAAGAATCAAGTCCATTCATACCTGAGTGCAACTGGTTGAGTGTTAAGTGGTAGTACTTAGTCACTTGAGAACAGTAACCGCATTTTCCTTGGGTTTGCAGTTCACCAAAACACAATCCTTCTGTTGTGTTTCTGGCTTGCAGCTCAGCACACCACTATCCTTTTGTAATGCCTTTGGTTTGTAGCTTAACAATCTACTGCCCTTTCGTTATGCCATGCCATGCCATGCCATGTTTGGAAACATTATCCCTGTTGTAAGGTAAAGCCTGCATCATTATAAGTGGCTGTGCATCCTGATTAACCTTGTCATCAATTCCCTGATGAGACTGCTAATGGTGGTCTACCTGAGGTTCCCATTCAAGCCATCTAGGGCCACTGGCAACCAAGCATCATGAGTGCCTCCACAGTTTAGACACCTGGAGAGGACCATTTCCCCTTGAACAATCTTCTGTTCCCATAAGTCAAATCGTGGCATCCACTACAAAAATCACACCTGGCATTAGAGGCACACTTCCAAGCTCTGTGAGCCCCAGTTTGGACAATTCCCAAAGAAAGGCAGCCACCCAGTGAAGCATGGCATCTTGCAGCAGGAGATGCAGCCAGAAAAGTAAAACTTCTCCAACTACACCCTCCCAGACAGATATAATGCAATTCTTCTCCCAACCACCAACAAAATTTCTTCTACCCCAAGTGAGAGGTATATTATCCCAAACTAATAGTAAAGTCAAATATATTGTAGTTTTCAAAATCTTTAAGCACCATAACACAAATGTCACATCAATTGCTAATGTCATCTAATTTGAATCTGATACAGCTGCTGCATCACTTAAAAAAATATTCACCTTAAATCGAGTAAGTCCAATCAACTCATGAAATTTTGGCACGTCTTTCTTCCACGCCTGCTCACTCATGGCAATCTAAATCTTTTGAGATACATGGAAGCATATGTCTTTAGTAATCTAAATCTATTTCAATATATAGCAACCCTCCTAACAGTCATACTTAAAGGTGATGTGTACTAACCCTTTAAAAATTTTCTCGTTCCTCGCACACACTACTACCCTCTATTGTGAAGTAATATTTGCATTAAAACTTTAAGAGTTTACAAATGTAAATAAAGCATTAAATGGTATATTTAATTTCACTAGTTAAACTTGCAACAGTCATTTGTGTGTGAACCACTGCTGTGTTTAGCAATACAGGCCCCTTTGAGCATATGATGGACATTTTATTCCTGTCATAATGATGCTAAGTGTAATAAAGTATTATAAAAGTGTGTATGTATTTTGGGATCTTTGGGCTCTTATAACACAGTTTGTTCAACTTCATTACAATGCCCACAACATGAATGCATATGGCCAGTGACTGGTCGTTGCTTTAGATGATGATGAACTTCAAGATGCCTTAGCACAGAGTAAATCAAACTCTGAATATGAAGGTAACGACCCTATATCTGATGACAGCAACTATATGCCCAAGTCCATTTTGCTGACTCTGCCCACAGGCATGGACTATTGCAAGGTACACAAGTAGCACCTACAATTGGACTCTCCCCCAGCTGCCTATTTTCCCCAGCCAAGGGCAAGATTTTCTTTCTTGTTTTAAATTGGAGGCTCCAGCCACATTCAAAGGTGTACATCAAAGCTGGACCTTCACTGAAATATTGACAAAGAAAAAGATGAGACAAGGGAAAGCATATACAAATTTTGGAGGATGTTAAAAATCTAAATCTGTCTTTTAAAATGTGCCAAGTCATAGTCTTTGAGAAAGACATGAGAGGGTAGAGAGAGCCAAAGCTTTGAGGTGTAGAGATAATAAGGGTTATCAAAACAGCCCACCCTCCGAGTTGCCAGCTGCCAAACAGTAATCATGCGATGCAGCAGCTTCACGAATATTGTCTGGTCTACCTAGTAGTGGAGGCAACCAAGCAGCTAGTTCTTGAAAGCAAAAGCAAAAGTAATACCAACAAAAGGGGAAAATAAACCAAAATTGCAGCAAAGGACAAGCAGGTCAGGTTTTAAAATTAGTTTGGGAAAGTTTACAAGTTGGACTGCTTACAACTCAACTCCGTCGAGTATGGATGCAGAGCTTAAACCATCTGATATGAAAGCAGTACTCCATACAAGGACAGATCAATCCTTTGTATAAATTAGGTAAATGTCAGGAAGGAAAGAAATTTCAACATCTAAACAGGACTCCCATTTTCTTAGAGGAAGACTTAGCTATATCCGAAATGTGGGGTTTTCAAGACAGTGTGTATGTTGCAGCAATACCAAGTATGTTCACTGAGTTGAGGTGGAATTACAGATCCTTCAAAGGAAAGAGAGAAGCTGAGAAGAATTTTCAATAGAGAGATGGATAGAAAATAGGTCTTTAAAGCATTAAACTTAAAGAAATTTCATCTAACTAACTGAGATATCCCATCTAAGTCTGAATCTATTGAGGAGGCTGTGTCACAAGAGATGCAGATCGAGTAAGAGAAGAAACAGGATGTGGTGGAATGAAGTGTTGAGTAGTTAGCATGCGAGTGCATATGGGTATTGGTGGAAGAAAGGAAATTGTTATTAAATGTTATTAAAACAGAGAAAAAGTGTAGGAGACAAAACAGAACCTTGAGGGGTGCCAATGCTGATGGAGAAAGGGTTAGAGGCTGATCCATCAACGATCATGGAGATAGATCAGCGAAATTGGAAGCTAGATATAAGGGAGCAAAGTAAGGGAGGGAAGCCAAATGAGGGGAGCTTAGAGATGAGACCCTGATGCCAAACCCTGTCAAAAGCTTTGGATTGTCAAGGGCAACTACAGAGAATTCTCCAAAATCTTCCTGGGACAAAGACCAGACATAAGTACGATACCAAAGAAAATTACCAGTGTATCTCACCTTAAAAAAGCCATACTGGTGATCAGAGAGAACTGATTTTCAAGATGTCTAAGGACATGGGAGTTGAGGAAGAATTTAAACTCTGGAAATGGTAGATGTCAAAACAACTGGATCATAGTTAGAGGGGTGAGAATGGCCACCCTTCTTAGGGATGGGAGGTTCTTGTATTTAAACAGAAACAGATGTGAGCAAGCATTGGTGCAAGTTAAGAGGCTCATTCTTTCAGTACAAGGGGATGAATACCATCAGGACCATAAACCTTGCTTGTGTCCAGTGAGACAAGCACTTCCCTGACAGTTCAGAGAGAGATTACGGGAAGGAGCATAGGATTAGTTAAGAGTAACATCCGGGGGTGATGGAAAGTTTGAGTCATCCAAGGTAGTTAAATGAGAAGCTGGAACCAAAAATGAGTTCCTTTGTGTATGGGAAAGATGGCTATATTCCCATCAGAATAGAAAAGTGAAGGAAAGGTAGAGCGACAGAAGCTGTTAGTGATACCCTTAGCTAAAAACCATAAAGACCAACCAGTGGATGACAAGGAGAATTATCACACTTCCTTTATACAATGGAATACTTTGCATCATGGATAATGTACTTGCAATGATTACAGGTAATGATAAATGCTGAATGGGAGTCACAGAAGGAGAGTTTTCCAAGCCCAATATGCCTGATCTCTTGCCTGAACAGCCTAAAAACATGAACACTTGAACCATAGATTGGAACACGAGGCCATCTTGGAGGAAGTGCGGATAAATGCTTCCATTCCCACTACAATAACCTGTGCTATGTGGTGACAGAAGCATCATCGTATAAGAGAGTACTTGGCCCAAGACCTTTACCCAAGAAAATTCAGAAAATAATTTTTTTAAGTTATTACATCATCTACATTTATCATTTTCTCATGCAACTCCTCTTTTTCTGTCTCCATTTATACCATACTTTCCTCTTCCCTTCCAATGTATATTCATTCCCCAGTATTCTCTGCACAATATCTTTTGCTAGTTTTTCTGAACTGGCATCAATCCCGGAGCATTTGTCTTATACTCTCATAAAAGTGTATCACATTCTGGTTTTCCCACAAATATTGCCAATGATTTCACTCCATTTTGTGGATGCCATCTTACTATAAATATGAGTCCACCACATTTTGTCTAGTAGAAATTTAGACCAGTCAATATACTTGTTTCTTCAACTACAGTTTTAAGATTGTTTCTCTAAGTTTCAAATAAGTAATCTGCGATTACTTCTAAAACATTATGATTACATAAGCGTCTTGCTAACCACAATGTCTGTGATTAGTGTGGTACATTTGAAATGCATAAGTCTAAAGTGCTGCTACTCCCTGTTGGTTTGTGTAAGACTTAAATGAATTCAGAAGTACTGCATATCTTTGTATATCTTTCTTAACTGTTCTCTTTCATCTGCATATGCATTATTTATTATCTCTGAGGAAGGGAGTGGTGGTGGTGAGGGAAGGTGTGATGGCCAGGGTGGGATAGTGTGAGCTAACACAGGCCCCAAAGGCTTGAATCAGCTAGAGGCATAACCACAGGCAGAACCAAACTCATGGAGGTTTGACTAAAAACATCCCATCATGCCTAGCACAACACCAAGGCTTTTCATTACTATTGTCATTCTGCAACAACACCATTCTACTCCCTACCTTTGTGCACAAGGGAAGGACAGATAACATAGATGAAGGTCCAGAACTGGTAATGGGAAAAAAATAGGTAAAACCCATTCAGAACCATTCAGTATATCGTGAAGAACCTGGCATGGTCCACTAAAGACTATCATGGTATAGAAAAGAAACCCATCCATGTTCCAAAGAGAAGTAAAGGGGAAAGAAGGGAGTATAATCACTATAGATTATGGTGACAGCATATGATAAAATGTAATATCAGCAAAGAATAATGTAATCTATCATAAACATGTACACATAACCTAAGCAAATCATAAGAGAATACTTATGCACGGTAAGCTGAAAGAATCAGGAAAAGGAAGGCTGTGGCTAAATGCATGTAGCTTTCAAGATCCTGAGCATTAGCTGCAACCAGCATGAACAGCATATGAGCCAGTGGGTTATTGCCAAATGGGGGTTACTAACAAGCCAAAGAGGTAATGAACCAAGATGTAGGCCACAAATACTGAACTGGTGACAGTCATTTATATTACCAAAAGGCAGTTGATTACAGGTTTCTAACTCCTAGGGATCTTTACAATTTGACTCATAGCTCGTGGGACAAACCAACCCTGGAGAAAATAACCAATTAATCAGCATGTCTGACTAGAGGTAAAAACACTAGATAAAAAAATAAAAAATACTCCAGATATATGGATGGAAATCATTTAGAAAACATACTACATGTTTCAAGTGTCCCTGCATTACAGCTGCACAGATTGTTGATCCATCTGAGGTTTCTTTTAACTTGCCTGTACTTCCATGTTCATTGCAACAAATTAAACCAGTCAGTATTTCAGAAGTGTGCCCAGATTCTAATACCCCAATCAATCCATTGGAGTTCACAAAAGTAAAATTATACCATTAAATAAAATAATCCTAATGTACTTGAGTTCACAACAGTAAAATTATACCATTAAATTAAATAATCCTAATGTACTCAACTGCAATATGCCTCAATATGTCACCCTACAACAGTATCATGGTTTCACGACAGGTGAATAGAACAACTTGGGCCAAAAATTCCAACTGACATACAAATGTCTAAAAGTTTTATGCTCACATAATAAACACACTAATTTGTATGTAAAGTCTTCAAATCTATATACTTTAGCAATGCATGAATACCACTGGTATCACTCCTTCGATTAATACTGTGTAGATCACTTTATCATCAAGACTTTAACATCAAATCAAAGTGGACTTTCTTCATCTGATTGTGGTCCCTCCTCACAAAGCTGTTCTTGAAAATATAACTTTTCAAAAATTAAACACTGAGGTTACATTTCTGCTTTCACAGCAATTTAGAGTGAATAATGATTATAGTCAATGACCTTCACCAAAATTTTTTTCAACTATTCATTCTGGGTGTGTTTCTAAAACTGAAATACACAAACATTTTACCCATTCTGGCAAACAGAATTTTCACTATTAAAGTTGTACTATTTTGTCAAAATAAAAACTTGTTTCTCAAACTACTGAACCAAATAAGTGACTTTATTTAGACATTAAAACATATGAATTAATTCTGCCTACTAAGTCATGTTTTGCCTAACCCCACTTTGGGCCAATTAAGTACTACTACATATAACACCCTGTTCAGACAGCATATTTCCATCCAAAAGCACTGTTGTTATCTTGTGCCTAAAATCAAGTCAACAATAACAATAAAACCTTACCTCAGCAAAGATAAGGATAAGGATCATGCCAACAAAAAGACGAGGCTGCTGTGCAGTTCCTCTCACGCCAGCATCTCCAACTATACCAATGGCAAACCCAGCAGCCAATCCAGAAAGACCCACAGCCAAACCTGCACCCAAGTGGACAAAGCCACTGAAAAACAATCAGCATATTAGAGCCATGTATCAATGAAACTAATGATACAGGAAAATACGAAAACTCAAAATCAAAAATATCTGGTCCCAAATTATTTATAAATCAATATTACATATTAAGGGAACACCATACTGCAAGATTTACAAAACAAACTGGGAGGTGGGGGTATTTATTAAAGAAAACAGTAATCTCATTCATTTGATACAATGTAATACAAAGGAATTCAAAAACAACTGACCATTGGGTCCTAATTGAGGTTATTTGAGAAAATATGAGATAAGAAACTCACAATTACTGTGGTAAGAACAGTATTGCAAAATGTTTGTGAGAAAAATCTGTAAGCTTTTCAGGTAACACAGGTGCAGCCAAAATCAGCTCTCTTAACCACACTTTTTATTACCCCATCTCTCTCTTACCCTTTCATTACTTACTCGTTCAAACCACTTTACATCACATACCGACCTCAAACATTTTATTTTCAACATATCTACCCTCCTCTGCACATCCTCATCTGTAGCCCATGTGTCACATCAATGAGACTACTACACCTTCAAACATAAGCATTTTCACCTCCAAGAATAATGACGTCTCCTTTCATACATTAATCTATGCTCCCAGAACCTTCACAATCTTACCTACCCTATGACTCACTTCCACAGTTCCATTACCTATAATGTTCACTCCCATGTAACTATAACACTTCACTTCCTTTAAATTTTCTCCATTTAAAATCATACCCCAATTAACTTGTCCCTCTGCCCTGCTAAATCTATCTATCTATCTATATCACTGATGCCCATTCGCTCCTAGAATTCCCATCAAGGGGTGGCCAAGGCAAAAGAGTCTCCATTTCTCCTTGTCCTTACATGCCTTCCTCGCATACACCATTCCACGCATTCTTCCTCTATTCCTGTACCCTATTTGCCGATGTCACAGGTGGTCTTCCACTCACATCAACCCCTGCAATTGTACTAACATCCACTCTCCTTGTTAACTCCCACTCTTGCATTCTTTCTTAACTCCCACTCTTGCATTCTTTCCACATGCCTAAACCACCTTAAACTATTACATTTCACCCATTCTACCACTCCACAATTCACTCCCTCTGCATTCCTTGCCATCCCACATCTCTCATACACTTTCATTTCGTTCTTCGTTCCATCTAATCACACCACATGCTCTTCTCAAATAGCTCATTTCCACAGCCTGGATTCTTGACCTCTGCCCCGCATTCCACATCCATGCTTTGGCTGCATAGATCAGGGTTGGAAGGAATATGCTGTCCCTTAATCCTATCTTCACTTCCATATTTACATCTCTACCCTTCGTTATTCTATTAAGGGACCTAGTGACCCTTTTACCCTGTACTACTCTCTCCCTTATCTCTCCTGTGTCACCACACTTACCAAAGACTGCTCCCATATACTTATATTCCCTCATAATTCAGTACACTTTTTTCTTCCACTCTATATGGTTTTACAAAATCTATACTTTCCCTCCATTTCCTTTCAAACACCACTACTTTACTTTTACTTGATTTTACCTTCAATCGCCTACGCTTAAATACATCATAAAACATACAACCCTCTGCAACTCCTCTTCACTCTCCGCAAACAACACAGTATCATCCACAAACAGGCTTTCCACAAGCCACCATATCTCTCCACCACACTCCATCTCTGCACCCCTTTTCCCTAGTTTTGCTTTCATCCATCTTATCACACCATCCACATAAATATTAAGAAGCCATGGTGACATCACACAGCCCTGCCTCACTCCTACATGTATCCCAAAACTTTTGCTCGGCTTTCCATCCACTCTTTCACATGCATTTGCTCCTCTATAGAAGGTTTTTACAGCATCCAACCAAGAGTTATCCCCTACATCATATATCCTTGCCACATCCCACAAAACATTCCACTTGACTCTGCCATATGCTTTCTCCAGATCCATCAAAACTGCATTCAACTTCTTACCTTCAGCTAAATACTTTTCTACAGTCATCTGTACTACAAAAATCTAATCCACACCGCCTATCTTTCCTAAAACCCTCTTGCTCCTCACTTATTCTGCTAAATCAAAAGGAGGAAGTGAAAGGAATGTGGAAAATGTGGAAAGAGTATTTTGAAGAAATGATGAATCTGGGGGAAGGGGAGGCAGCAGTTGTTACATGCATGGGTATGGAGCATGGTAGGAGATGATACAAGTGCAGGGGCCTATAGCAAAAAGGGAGGTAAGGAGGGCAATAACGAGGCTTTAGGTAAGAAAAGCACCTGGAGTGGATGGGATTACGGCTGAAATGCTGAAGTAGAGGAGAAAGTGTGACAAAGTGGATGCATCTTATATGTAATTTAGCATGGAAACAGAAGGTTGTGCCTGATGATTGGGTGACAGCTATTATCGTTCCTTCATTCAAAGGAAAAAGTGCTAAAGATGTATGTAGCAATTATAGGGGAATATGTCTCTTAACACCTGGTAAAGTGTATGCAAAAATATTAATTGAAGAGTGATGCTACACCTAATTACCTTCCTTTATTCACATTACTCTCAATTCATTCCTCACTCTCCCAAACACCATATATCATCCCTAGGGATAGGGGAAAAGGAAAACTGTTCACGTATTCCCTGCCTGTCGTAGAAGCGACAAAGAGGAGCATAAGCAGGTGGCTGGAAATCCTCCCTTCCTGTATTACTTTCCAAAAGAGGGAAATGAGCAAGAAGCCAAGTGAGGATTTCTCCCTCTAAGGCTTAGTCATATGTTCTAGACACTACCTCGCTCATGTGGAAGGTGGCGAGCAAGTATATATAGATATATAGAAAGACAGACGATATATATATATATATATATATATATATATATATATATATATATATATATGTGTGTGTGTGTGTGTGTGTGTGTG
>JAYMFT010072390.1:0-13885 GCA_038088735.1 Panulirus argus
AGGAAGCTAGATATCAGGGAGCAAAGTGAGGGAGGGAAGCCAAAAGAGGGGAGTTTAGAGATGAGACCCTGATGCCATACCCTGTCAAAAGCCTTAGATATGTCAAGGGCAACCACATATGACTCCCCAAAATGATGTTAGTGAAGAGTTCTAATAAGATGAATTGGCAGAGTAACCAGAGGTCTTAACAAGAAGATAAGCAGTAAACTTGGTAGAAAGGATTCAAAGTACTGGTTTAGAGTAAGAATGATGCTGACTGGAATGCACCTAAGTGAAGAAGCTATAAATTTTGGAATTATACAAAGGTTTAAAAAGTGTCTATGAAGAGATAGGGCCCCTTGAGTGCAGAACTCTCTTTATGTACTGTACAAACAGTTAATACTATCGTGCCATTTACATCCATGCCCACATACACGTAATTTTCTGCTCCTACGGTAAGTTTTACATACGAGTTCAGTTCTCAGCAACTTTTTTTTTTTTTTTTTTTTTTTTTTAGACCGTGTGTGGCCTGTGAATGTTTATATGGACCATGGAGGTCCAGTTGCAGTCATGTATCTGTATGTAGAGATGAATTTATATTAATGAGCTCTTAAACAACCCAACAAAAGTAGATTACCTTAAACCTATGTTTCATGCTTCAGAGTAAGTCTTTGCAATTGGTGATTACCCATATTTTGTACAGTTAAGTGGCATTGATGCCAAATTCTAGTGTCTGAGAGTAAGAGATATTTGTGCAATTTTGAGTCGGGCTACATTGTTGATATGTTTCTGATTTATACTTTTAGGTGTTTGTCATGTAGAAACATTAGGTAGAAGCAGTAGGTCAGAATATTATGCATGAGCATTAGGTAGATGTATTCAATAGGAACATAAGGCAGGAACCACTGCAAACACTACATTAGAGCTGCACCCTGCTAGTGGCCTGTTAAGGGTGAGGCACAAAAGGCTAAGGAGTGGCAATGGAATTCACTAGTTATGGAGACTCTATTGCCTTAGCCACCCCGTATTGCCATGGCCACCCCATTGAGGGAGATCTAGGTGGGAACAGGCATCAGAGTTATAGAGATAGAGAATGTTGCTCATGTGGTCACCTTAAGGCTAGAAGTTGAATGTTATCGTTATGGCTGGCAGGTTGCTCACTACTGTTAGAAGATGGCTTAGTAGGTATTAACTGAGTATAGTAATGTAAAATTTCTGTGAAATGACTTTCCATTTCACATGAGGCATTTTTTTTTCAACATGATTTTTTTTCTGTAGTCTCGGAATGACCACTGCCTGAAGCTGGCCCACATGTTGTCTGACATGCATTTCCGAAACCTGAAACAGAAAGTAGTTCTCCTTTACCGAACAGAAGAAGCAGCAAAACAACTAGAGTCCACCAAACTTCAGTCCACGGCAGGGTAAGTTTTCATTTGCTTTATAATGCCAATCCTGGCCCCTTTGCCAGCCTGCAAGATTGGAGTTGGAGATCTCTGTTCTGTAAACTGATTTCCACAAAAGATCTACTGGTAGCCCTTGTTACATAGAAGTTTGGTGTATATGATTTTCTCTGTGTTTAAATACCCTGTACTTATCAACAGCTTGTGGTGTGTGAGAAGAATTTGCTTTTCTGTAGTCAGTGCAGGTAGGATGTGTCGAAGTGTGGTGTGGCTTGTGGTGCATTGTGTGAGTTGCCTCTGCTGACTTAGGCTGGCTTGTGATTGTTACACATGCCCAGACTAAGTCTTGAACTATCTGTTGTGCTGTTTGGATCTGTGTTATGTGCTCATGTTTTGTGCTCTGTGTATCCACTGTTTCCATCCATATTACTGATATGGCTTAATATCATGCAAGCTCATCCTGTCCATTGTTTAATCATAAAGCATAAGAAGACTGCCATACCACTTTAAATATGATTGGAATGAAGCATGCAGGAGCTGGTGCATGATCCTCTCTACTAGTTTGATTGTACAACCTTGGCAAATCAATTATATACTCCATTAACATGAATACAAAAAATGTATAGAGTTCTGTTATTCAGTCTGTTCGTCTTTTTGCTAAGGTAACTACAAAAATAAGGATGCCAGTATTGGAAAAGGTGAAGATGCTTGGGATTTGGATGAAAATTCAGAATCAGAAGGTTAATCTTTCTTGTGCCTTGATCATGCTTGTTATTTTGAAAATTTATGAGCATTCGATACAGATGAATGGTGGCTGTGAAGTACTCTTCACTGCTTGTGAGAGCTTGTTTTATAGATTTATTTGCTAGCAGCAATCTGTGTATGAGAGATATACCTCACAGTGATTTTATGAACATTGTAAATAATTGTGTTTGATGTAAATATTTTACATTTGTTTTGGATGTAGAGGTATGTAAGGTGAGAGTTATAGCAAATGGATTGGTTGAAAGAGAAAAGGTAGTGAAAGCCTTGTGTAAAATGAAATATGGCAGAGTGGCATGAGTGGTTAAGACAGCAGTTGAATTTCTTATGAAAGGGGGTGACTGAGTTGTTGTTTGGTCAATTAGGATTTTTGGTGTATGTATGGAGCATGGTGAAGTGCCTGAGAATTAGTGGATTGCTGTATAATGCCATTGTATAAAGGCATGGGGGACAAATATTAATGTTAGAATTATAGAGAGTTAAGTTTGGTGAGTTGTATGGGTGAGTGGTGATAGAGAAGGTGATAGCATACACAAAACATCAGACTGGGGAGGAATAGTGTGGTTTCAGGAGCGCTAGATGTGTGGTCGAGATGTTTGCTTTGATGGAATTATGTTAGAGTTACTTAGAGCAACAGAAGATTTTGTATGTGGCATATATGGACATAGAGGAAGCATTTTTTTTTTTATGTTAAAGGCTCCAGTCACATATTAAAGTCCATATCAAGGCTGGGCACTAATTGAAATATATAGAGAATTAAGAAACGGAAAAAGAAGAGACAGGGAAAGTATTTATGAATTTATGAGAAAGTGAAAGACCTGTCTTCTGAAATGAGCCAGGGTTGATAAGAGATGTTTTGTGGAAGTTGTTACAAATATATAGTGTGGGAGAAAAGCTACTGCAAACAGTGGGGAGTTTTTATTGAGATAGTAAAGCATGTGTATGGATAGGTAGAGAGAAGGATGGGTGGTTCCAGTTGAAGGTAGTCTGTGGCAGAGATGTGTGATGTCGCCATTGCTGTTTAATCTGTTTATGAGTGATGAGGGAGGTGAATGTAAGAGTTTTTGAGGAGAGGGGTAGATATGCAGTCTGTTATGGATGAGGGGTTGGGTGTAGTAGATGAGTCAGTAACTGCTTGCCAGTAACTCTAAGCTGGTGGCAGATTCAAATGAAAAACTATTGAAATTGGTTTTTGAGTTTGGGTCAGTGTGAAAGGAGATGGTTGATTGTGAATATAAATGAAAACAAGGTTATTAGATTTAGCTGTGCCAAGAGACAGGTTAGTTAGGTTAAGAGTGAATGGAGGGGACTTGGAGGAAGTGAAGTGTAATAGATATGTGGTTGTGGACATTTTGCTGAATGGAACCATGGAAGCAGAAGTGGGCCATTAGGTGAGTGAAAGGGGCGAAGGTCATGAGTGTCTTGAGGAATGTGTGGAAATTAGAGGTTACTACCTTTGAGGGCAAGATTGGCTTGTTTGGTGTTGTATTAGTCCCAACAGTATTGCATGGATTCAAGATGTAGGCTTTTGTTGGGAAAGTATAGAAGAGGAAGATTGTCATGGAAATGAATTGTTTAAGAAATATGTGGTGTAAGGAGGGTTGATTAGATAAGATATAAGGTGAAAAAGAGGTTTGACAATATGAAGATTATGGTTGAGAGACCAAAGAGAGTTTAGACATTTGGAAAGGATGAGTGAGAATAGGTTGACAAAGAGGGTGTACGTGTCAAGTGAAAGGGACAGGGAGAAGGGGAAACAAAATGAGGGATGGAAGGATGGAGTGGAAAAGATTTTGAGTGTTTCAGGCCTGAGAATGCGGAAGGATGTAAGGCATGCATAGTTTAAAGTGAATTGGACCATTGTGGTAAATATGGAGAGACATGCTGTCTGTGACTGAACCAGGGAATATGAAGCAGTCAGAGGAAGCCATGGAAAGGTCTTTGTTGTCTAGTTTTGGCACATTAGATATGACAACTATAGAGTGGATGTGAAGCTGAAGCTATTCTTCATCTGTTCCTGATGCTACCTTGCTAACATGGGAAACAGCAAATAAGTTTAAGGAAAAAGAAAAAATGTAAACAGCATGCTAGATGGAACTTCAGAGCTGAAAAACAGTAACAACTTACAGAGCATAAAGAAAGGTGTTGACGTATGGTGTTCCTTCTTCATCAGGAATTACCACTTCGAGAGAATTCTTTTTCAAGTGAAGATTGGCTTTATTCTTTTGATCCTTGGAAAAGAGACCTGCACCAGTATGTGACACCTGCAGTTGCAATATAAGTGTGGAACATTTGCAAAAAGAATACCAATTATAGACAGGTGTCTAAGTTGCTTATGAATTATATGATGATAGTTGAAAGGATGAAATTAAAAAGTAATGGAGAAATTTTAGACGATAATGTTAATGTAAACATACTAATGAATTTTGTGAAAGGACACCAATGAATATAGTTTTCAAAGAATCGTTTTATGTTTTTAGATATTTTTGAAAGGAAGCCAGAATGTAGAATTTAGTGTAAATATTTTTATGTTTTCAGATACCTTTTTCTTCCTTAAAAGCATACTAAATGCTGAAAAATACATAGATAATCTGTGGTAATATTTTTTTCATGATTGTTTCCCATTTCCTGTGATAATGAGATAATGCCAGAAATATACAAAGAACGCCCTCATTCTCTCACATCCACTCTCTGAGTATCATGTATAATGCTTCCTATCCACAACCAAGCCCCTCACACCATTACATGTATTTCCTTGACTGCAACATATGCCCTGGTTTAGCCCACTGACAGCATCACCCCATGTATGCAACTTTGCTCCAAATTGCTCTATCCGTTGCACAACTCACACCCTCATACATGTTCAGCACCTGAATGCTCAAGGTCTCTCCTACTCCAACCTCCCACTGCCACCTCCTTGGTTTCCCCTCCCTCTCCTTTTTTCCTCCACTTTGGTCATGCATACTCTCTTAGTCGTTCTCTCTTCGCTTGTCTTCTCCCACATCCTTCAGCTCTTTTGCATACCCTTCTTTCGTACTTGATCAGTCCTACCCGCACCACAATTTGTCCTCACACATTTCATATCCTACACATTTACACTCTTCTGTACTTGCCTGCCTAGGACCCATGCTTCACACCCATACAGCACATTCAGAACTACTATATCATCAAACATACTCATTATTGCCCTCACATACAGTCACCTGTCTTTCCAAACTCTCCTGAGTGTGCCCAGGGCCTTAGTTCCTCACCCATCCTATGGCTCACTTCAGCTTCCATGGTTCAATTCTCTGTCATCTCCATTCCAAGTTTTTAAAAAGTACACCCTACTTCCTCCAGGTTCTCTTGATTCAAACTCTTTCCCTAACATGTCTCTTTCCACTGATGTACCTAAAAAACTTTGCCATTATTGATGTTTATCCCCAACTTTCTCCTTTCACACTATCCCAAACTCTCAGCAGATTCTCACTTGAATCTGCCACCAGTGCCGTGTCATCAGTAAACAACAACTGATTCAGCTCCCAGGCCCCCCATCACCTCCAACAGACTGCATACTTGTCCCTCTGTCCAGACTCTTACATTTACCTCCCTCATCACCCCATCCATAAACAAATTAAACAGCCTTGATGACATCACACATCCATGTTGCAGACCCACCCTCACCTGGAACCACACATGTGCTCCTCTTTCTGCTCTTGATGTAATCTCATCACTATTTGTAAAATTTTCACAATAATAGGTGAGTGGAGAATCTGGAAGGGTGTTTAAACAGCTGCAATGAGGTTCCTTGATGAGCTTAAAGTCATCATAGATGCAGAGGGGAACAGTGCTAAACATGTTTTGATGAGACAGAGATGTTTTGGAAGAGCATCTTAAGGGAACGATATTCTTTCTTTACTCAAACAGGCTACCTCTTCATTTGGGAATTTTCACTTTAGTCTATGTATTTCTTCCTCCTATTTTACAAAATGGTTGGCTCTTACCTTTCAAGGGAGGAGACAGCCCAAAATTTCACCTGGAAGCAAGAAAATTTGGGTACACATGAGATTTCTTGGTGCACTGAATATTCAGAATCCATGATCAGGTGGCTGCTTCTTGCAACACCTCATCAGTGCTTTGCCTTATTCAGATCAAGACCCACATGCCTTACTCTCTGGATAACCCCTCACTGCTTTTAATAGCTTTCCTCTCGCACCATATAATTTTTACACCTTCCAAAAAGTATCTCTTATCATCCATATCATAAGCTTCCTCCGGATCTAGATGTACCACATACAGATCCGTCTTTTTCTCTTTAAGTATTTTTCACCCATTTTCTTGAAAGCAAAGTCCTGATTCAAACATTGTCATCCTCTTCTGAAACCACACTTTTCCTTCCCATTTTGATGCTTTGTGAATGCAACCCCTTTCTCAATTGCTGCTCTTACCAATACACTCATCAAACTTGTACCTCTGTAATTTGAACATTTACCTTTCTCCCTCATGCCTCTATAACTGGCAGTAAACATGTATTTTGCCAGTCATTAGGCTCCATACCAGAATCCTTCTGTACATTGAAAATCTTAACTTACCTATCAGCAACACAGTCACCACCTTTCTTAAGAAATTCAACTGCAATACTATCCACTTAAGCCACCATGCAACATTTCATCTAATGCAATGCTTTCATCAACTCTTTTCTTGACACCAGAGTAATTGCCATGACTCTCACTTTGCACTCCTCAACCCAAACGTCATTCATCTACCACCTTATCATCGGACACATTCCGTATTCCTTCAAAGTACTCAGTCCATCTCCTCTTACCTCATCAATTCCTGTTAGCACTTCCCCATTTGCCCCCTTCACTGACGTTCTCATTTGTTGTTTTTTTCACACTATTAACATCCCTCCTAAACATCTTTTTAATCTCCCAGAAGTTTGCTGGTAGTCAGTCTCCCCTACTCTGATTTGCCCTCTTTTTCAGACCTTGCACTTTCCTCTTGACCTCTTGCCACAATCTGGTATACATCTCCCAATTAGTCCTTCTCTCTCTGTAAGTACTGTTCATACACTACTCTTTTCTCTCTCACTAGCAACTTTGTTATCCAACCACTTACTACCCTTCTCATCAGCTCACTTCCTAACCTCCGCATGCCACACACCTCTTGTGCACATGCTAGCACTTTTTCTAAATACCTCCCATTTCTCTCTCACTCCATTAACTTCATTTGCTCTCACTGTTTGCCACTGAACCATACTCTCCCAGTATTTCCTCACACAAGCTTTTCCAGGCTCGCTTACCTTCACCTTTGTCTTCTCACCCATCTCATTTCCACTTTTATGAAATCCTCTACAAATGTTCAGCTCACTCCCACTGTGTAATGATTAAACATCTCATCAGGGGCCCTTTTCAGCACATTCCATCCAAGAGTCTCCCGTTCGCATGCCTATCAGTTTGTACGTAATCCAATAATGTCCATGTGCCATCTTTCCTACTCTACTTATGTATGTTCCTCTTTTTAAACCAGGTATTCCTAGTCACCATTTCTTTTTCAGCACACAGCTTCACAAGCTATATACTATGTCTTTTCATCTTACTGAATTCCCCATGCCCCCAGATGTACCTTTAACTGCTGCATTACTCACTTTCACAAAATGAATAAAGGAATTGAATATTCAAATGAAAATCAAGGTGAAAGAATCTTGACATTGATTATGTGGGGTACTGTTTAGGCTATGAAACACAGTCTAATCTTTTACATGTATAAAAGCGTTCATTTTATGCAGTTTAGAATAATGTGTTGTTTTTGAAAAACATAACCCCTACATATAATGAGGACTGCCAGCACATATGCACTTGATTTACCTAACATGATTGGGATGAGATAGAAACAGTGTAGATACATAGATTTTGTGCTTAATTTCCTCTCTTGCTATAGCTCATGGTATCAGGAACAAAAGGAAGATGGCCACATTTGCACACATGGAATTTGATACATAGTGTATGTAGTTAATTACTGAAAAAACTTTTAGATTTTTGAGGACTTCCATTTGTAGATTGGTAATGATATCTAGAGTAAGCTTGTGACAAATCAGATAAAGTATTTCTTCTCATTTTCTTTAATTAGCCCTGTATCTAATATGTATTTATATTTCAGATATGTCGAAGAGTTTAGTGTTCGGGAAGATCTTATGGGTCTAGCTATTGGTGCACATGGTGCAAATATTCAGCAAGCTCGTAAGGTTGAAGGAGTTACAAATATTGAATTAGAAGAAAATACTTGTGTTTTTAAGATTTATGGTGAGGTGTGTATTATGATTTAAGTTTTTTTGTGTAGATTTATTTGACAGTTGGTTTGTGGGTATCACATTTCTTTTGAAGTAATAGCATTATTTTTTGGTCCCATCTCAGAATTATATCTTCTGTTTTAGGTTGAAAACTTATTAACCTTCAATTAAAGATCCAAAAAATGTCCATGTCTTCAAGATTTTAATTTCCCAGTGATGGAATACATTTCATATTTCTTGAGTTGTACTTTTCGTGTTAGAAAAGTTGAGTCAAGGACATATACTGATCCTTTGAGGGATAATCCTTATTTAGCCCCCTTCTCAGTTCTTTCTTTTGGAAAACTAAATCAGGAGTAAAACAGGAGGGGAGGACTTCCAACTGCCCAGCTCCCACCTCTTTTTGTTGCCTACGACATGCAGGAAATACCAATATTATTATTTTATTTATTTTACCTGATTGCTGTTTCCTGCTTCAGTGAGGTAGCACCAAGGAAACATGAAGAAAGACCCATCCACTCATGTACACACATATATACATACATACATATACATATCAACATATGCATCCATACATACATACATGTACATACCCATGTACTTTTTCATACTTGCTTGCCTTCACTCATTCATTCCTTGTGCCACCCCACCCCACAAGAAACAGCATTGCCACTCCCTGTGTCAGTGAGGTAGTGCCACATCCACTCACACACAGTCTGTAGCTATCATGTGTAATGAACCAAAACCACAGAGAAGGGGGCCAAGTGAGGATTTTCCCTCTAAGGCTCAGTCCTCTGTTCTTAAAGTTACCTCGCTAATGTGGGAAATGGCGAATATGTATGAAAATAAGAATTATCCACAGGGATGGGGAGAAAGAATATTTGCTTTGTATTCCCTGCATGTCATAGGCAGGTATGTATAATAAAATGTGAATAAGAGCAAAATTATTAAGTTCAGCAGAGTTGAGGGACAAGTTGGTTGGGATGTAAGTTTGAATGGAGAAAGATTGGAGGAAGTTAAGTGTTTTCAGTATCTGAAAGTGGACTTGACAGCAAATGGAAGTAGAAGTGAGTCGTAGGTTCAGGGAGGAACGAAGGTTCTTGGAGCAATGAAGAATGTGTGGAAATATAAAACTTCATTTTGGAGAGCAAAAATGGGTATGTTTGAAGGATTATTAATTCCAACAATATTATATGGTTGTGAGGCATGAGCTATAGATAGGGTTTTATGGAGGAAGATGAAGGTGTTGGAAATGAAATGTTTGAGGACGACATGTGGTGTGAGGTGGCTTGATCATGTAGGTGATGAAAGGGTACAAGAGATATGTAATAATAAAATGAGTGTGGTTGAAAGAGCATAAGAGGATGTGTTGAAATGGTTTGGACATATGGAGAGAATGAGTGAGGAAAGTTTGATAGAGAGGATATATGTGTCAGAGGTGGAAGGAAGAAGAAGTGGGAGACCAGAATGGAGGTGGGAGGATGGAGTGAAAAAGATTTTGAGCAATCATGGCCTGAACATGCAGGAGGGTAAAAGGCTTGCACGAAATAGAGTGAATTGGAACAATGTGGTATACCAGGGTCCATGTGCTGTCATTGGACTGAACCAAGGCATTTGAAATGTCTAGGGTAAACCATGGAAAGATATGTGGGGCTTGGATGTGGACAGGGAGCTGTGGTTTCTGTGCATTACACATGACAGCTAGAGAATGAGTGTAAGTGGATGTTGCCTTTTTTTTTTTTTTTGTCTGTATCTTGGCACTACCTCGTTGCTTCAGTACCATGTAAGATGTGATCCTGTTAACATCTACTGGTGTCTCTGTATATCTTCCTCTATCTGTGATTTGTTACCATTTGCTTCTGAAAATGTTTTGATTTTTCTTTGTGATCTTCAAGTTCATATATATACATATGTAATCCTGAGATATCTCTGGATGATATTTACAGTGTAATTGAATATATAATAATTTCCTTGACAATAGCAGTTATAAGAAAATATTTTGTGTGTTACTTTGTTCATGTTTAAACGTTTAACCAAAAGAGAAATACGATTTTATTTGGACCCCATATTAGAAATAAATTGAGTGAAACTGCTTCTCAACAGGCCATTTAGTTAAGGCTGTATTTTGTTTAATTCTGTTCCCTTTCTTTCTAGACTGAAGAAGCAGTTAAAAAAGCAAGATGTATGTTAGAATATAGTGAAGAATCTGTGCAAGTGCCACGGGTCCTTGTAGGTAAAGTAATTGGCAAGAATGGCCGTGTAATACAAGAAATGGTTGATAAATCTGGGGTAGTGCGAGTGAAGATTGAGGGTGACAATGAACCGGAGCCAACGACGCCCCGCACTGAAGGACAAGTCCCATTTGTCTTCGTTGGCACGGTTGAGGCCATAGCTAATGCTTCAATTTTACTTGAATATCATCTAGCACATTTAAAAGTAAGATATTGTTCCCATGTACAAGGGTTAAGGTTAATATAATGTTTCATGGTGTGAATTACCTGCATGGTTAACTTGAATGAACATAGCTTTTTTTTTTTTCCCTCACTCATATATCCACATCCCACCTTCCACATCCACACACTTCACCTGTACATGGTTAGTGTGATGGGTATTTGTGCTTTGGGCCTATCAACTGCCAGGTTTATTAAAACTGTCGTGCACATGTAAGCACTGCCCCCTTGAGTATCTTCCTCTCCTCTTTCACTCCCCTTATATTGTTTACTTTTGTTTTATGCTACTCTTGACTCATGCTCTTGTGATGTCTATGTGTACAGGCTACTTTTTCCAAGGCTGCTTTCATTTCCTTCACACAGATCATTTCCTTTCTTAAAAGCCACCTGTTAACCCTTTACAGCATGTTTATATCCATCAGCCTTTCCCATACATGTCGGTCAGTTAAGCCATAATCTAGTAATGCTAGCTGACCTGTACCTCACTTGCTTATGTGAACAGATGTTCCCCAAGTTACATAAGGGTTTTGTTCCTAATGACAGTGTGTAAGTCAAAATTTCTTCAAGTTGAAAACCACATAATTTCACCAAAAATCCCATCACCTGGAATAGTTGAGCCTCTCTTCCCCAGTTACTAGTTTGTTTTCTATGGTATTGTATCAGGTGGGTGCCTTTTTTCATCATTATTGTACAGCACACAATAAGGCACTTGCCAACTACACTTTTTTTGTCTATATTTATGATTCCCCTTCCTTCCTAGAACTCCCATGAAGGGGATGGCCACAGCAAAAGTCTCCACTTATCCCTGTACATACATTCCTTCCACGCATACATCATTCCATGCATTCTTTCTCTTTTTCTCTTCTTTCAGTACTCTTCCAGTCTATTTCTCTACGTCATAGGTGGTCTTCCCCTCATGCCAACCCCATTAGTAGTATTGTCATACTCTCCCTGCTGTTCGTCTTGCATTCTTTCCAGTTGCCCAAACCAACTCAAAGTATTACAATGCCCCAAATTCCAAACTGCAACACCAACAATTAAAACATCCACACATTGAGCCATTGAAATATAAGAAAGAAAACTAACTACAAAGAAGAAACATGAGAAAGAAATTATTAAAACAATGAAAAAATCCAATACCTTAATCCTAGTGATGATCATACTCACTCCTCGCTGACATTATGGAAATGAGCAGGAGCCTTGAAACTAATGAACATCCATGACTGGCCACAAATTTTGCATCAGGATTACCATTCCTTCCTTTAGTGTCTTCAAAGAGACTTTTAGCCTTCGCTTGTGCCACCTTGAAAGTTAGCGATACACTTCGTTGAATCATCTTCCATTCTCAAAGTTGGTAATTTTTCCATCATATGGATAGCTCCAGCTCACTTCTTGGCAATGACAGTTGATTTTTAAGGTGCTGAACCTTATACATGTTCCTTAATGTGCCAACTTGCCTCAGAAAAATTATGTTCACTGTTGAGGTAGTCAGCTTGAGCTCGTGTGAGATGGAAGAGAGTGTTTGCTCACCTTCATGCTTCCGTATAATTTTCATTTTCATCTATAAACTATGTATGGATTATTATATATACAGCAGTGACTGACATGACCATGGTGGTTACAAAAGGAAGAACATTGATGACGAAAGAATGGGTCAGAGGAACGATCAGCCAAGATAATTTTTGTATGGAGACAGTGTTGGGAATAATCATAACAAGTTAATAAGAAATAAATGTGTTTGCTTTACCCCACATTTAAAGGAGATTTTGCATGCATGTTTTTCTCCAAACAGATTCTTTCCAATCTTGAACACCATAAGCAGTGTTCAAGACATGTTGGAAAATTTGGGAAATTGATTTGGTTATCACAAGAGAAGCACTTGTCATTTCCTGAAGAAAATAAGATACTCTGCAAGAATATAAAAGAAGAAAGTACTGGCAGAGGAAAACTAAAGATTGAAAGGAGAAAAGGGAAGAAAAAAGTAACAAAAACCTCAGTCTTTGGAGGACAGGTATGGGCTTGGAGGACATGTGACATACCACTGGATGATAATTCATTGCAAATAGATACTTTACTGATGGTAGTGCTTCCATGGTGATTAATGTTAGCAGGCCTATGACTTATATAACCAGTATTAACCCATTACATGTGCTATGTATTATAAGGCAACATACTTATCTGTATAATGTTTGAGAGTTGCTTTAAAAATTACTCTGTTCACAGATTATAAGTTCAGGATCTAATTAAGAAAGATTTTAACCAATTCTCTTTTAAACCTAATGTCATCAAGTGTATGAATATCCTCAACACAGTTTGTTGCTGAGGCATAAAAGGAAAGAAAAAATAATATAGTAATAGTATCTGTTGGGATAAGGGAGAAAGACTACTGCCTATTTATTCCTTGCATCTTGTAGAAGGCGACTAAGAGGGATGAGAGTGGGGGGCTAGAAATCTTCCCCCTTTGTATTGCTTTCCAAAAAAAAGGAACAGAGAAAGGAGCCACGTGCAGATTTTTCTCTCTAAGGCTCAGTCATATGTTCTTCACGCTACCTTGTGCATGCAGGAAATGGCAAATATGTATGGAAAAAATCTCTTATGGTAATCCCTTTGCAAGGAGGATCCTCCACTCTCATCATCTCTTAGTTGTTTTCCAGTTATTATGAATTAGAAATGAGTAAACTTTACACTAAAAGTCGCTGAAAGTTCCAAAACAGTTTGGTGGATATGTGCACGGAATATGGTAATTGCATCGCTTTATGTAAGCTGCATGGTTTGAGGAAAAGGTTGTCCACCTAACGCATCTCTCCACTGTATTTTCTGTAGGTGCTACTGAGCATTTCAGTTATTGATTCAAATTTTCCTGTCTTGAAAAAATATTGTGTTTGAGTTATGAGAGAATTTGCAAAATGTTGGATTTCCTTATGTCAAATCCTTTGTAGATTGGGAAACAATTTTACTCATGCATGCATTTTTTTTTTTTTTTTTTTTTTTTTTTTTTTATGCTTTCTTTTTACCAATTTTTTTTTGTT
>JAYMFT010072401.1:0-14543 GCA_038088735.1 Panulirus argus
AGAAGTTTTTATCAAGGGTGTAAGGCATGTGTACGAGTAGGAAAAGAAGAGAGTGACTGGTTCCCAGTGAAGGTCGGGCCATAATAGTAATCTAGTGTGCACAAAATGCACAAATGTGAAAGACTATCACACAACACAGCACCAGAAGGCACTTGGGGGATGGTAACTAATCACCAGCACCACAAAATAGAGGGTGGTGAGTACACTGGTCCCTGTAGCGTGGTGAGCATGCGATATGAAATTTTTCTGTCTTTATCAAATTTTTTATTGTTGGATAATCAAGGGCAGCCAACTAAAATTAAAGAGATTCATTGTTTTGAACATTTTGTTTTCTCAAATTAAGGATAACAGAAGTTTTACTGTGCTATGCCATTTTCAGTTACTTGAACCAATGTCAGCATTCTCATCAAAACACAAACAGATTAAATTTTACTGTTAGGTGGCCAACAATCAGGGAGGTCTATTACCAGTTCTATCCATCTGGGTATCAGGAGGGTTTATGACAGCAGCGTAGTGAGCCAGCACTTCAATGGTGGTCAAGTTGCACTCAACTGACCCAGGTAGCAGTTCTTTTTGCCTCACACACACATGGCCTACTGGCATTCTGTCCACGAACATACTATCTTTCCTTGCCACACATAACACTTGACAACACTTGACACATAGCTCATCCTTCATAACCCTAGATTTTCCTCCAGTGAACCCTATGTGCTAACCCTGCCTTTTGGCAAAATGGTAGGAGCAATACATAGAAGTATATGTTATGAATATTTTGGCAGGGGGATTTGGTAGAAATGTTAGGTAGAGGCAGTGGGTAGGAACATTAGGCAGGACCATTAAGTAGTTGTAGTCAGTAAGAGGATTAGGTAACAGCCTCTGTAAACACTGCATTAAAGTTGCCCTCTGCCAAAGGCCTGTTAAGGATACAGCACTAAAGGCTAAGAAGCAGCAATGAAGTTCACCAGTTAAGGATGGAGATTCTATTGCCATGGCCACCCCATTGAGGGAGTTCCAGGTGGGAACAGGCATCAGGGATACAGATAAATAGATAAAAATACTCATTATGAACATATTTTGTTTTATATTCACTCCAATTTCTTTTCTTATATCAAAATAATAGCTTTGTACTCTTTTCCAGGTCACTGATTATTTCTCTTCTTATCATCAGTTTCTCAGTTAGCCTTTCACACTTTTCAAGGTCTACCCTTGCCTTACTGCCTTATTTTCTCTTCACCCTTAAATATCAAGTGAACTGCAAAAGTCACTCACATTTTGAAAAATAAATCTTCAAATTTCACATTATCGAATGAAAAAAATTATAGCAGAATTAAAGGATATGTAAAACCATGTGAGCTACTACATCTTAAATGCCTGTGGTATAACAGCAATATATAACACAGGAATGTGATTCCTGGCATATAGCACAACAGACTTTGTAAGCATCAGCCACTTTCACAGTCTGAGGTAAGACACTGAGTCAACATCCATGCTACCTGCATGTTGGAAGTGTTGGTACCAAATCAACACACCTTGCAGCCATGCAAATGTCATACTATCAATAGGTGGTTAAAAATAAGCCAAAGAAAAATAATGCTGATATGATGACTCACACTGACTTTTTAAAAGGTGATCAATATATCATAAATGTCGCCATGTAAGGGTAAACTGCAACAGAACTTTTAGATATTTCTTTTAGTCTCCCTTCATGTTGGTAATCATGCTTTTGTCTTTAAAAACTTAAAAGCAATTCATGAGTTATTCACCTCATTCCAAGGCATCTTATCAAATTGAGGTTAAATCATTCCAAGGCATCTTATCAAACTGAGGTTAAAGACACTTAATTCATATAATACTTTTGCTGTATCTTCTTCCTTCATAATGACTTGTATAGTGTTAGGATCTCATATACAAATTTGTTTACTTCAGTGTCAGTGAAGAGTAACATAATTTTTGTAAACCGGGTCTAAATCATTAACTTTCTCAAAGGTATATGGTATATTTGCACCTGGGTGAATATGCCATATAATTTCATCACTCTCTTCAGCTCTCTTATCTGATGATCCATCATTCAAAGCTTTTTGCTCAAATCACAACCGTAGTTTCCTCCTCATTCTTTCCAATCTACAATGTTTAACTACTGATCAAGCTTTTCCTAAGCTTTTTTAGTATCTCACCCACTTTCATCAATTTTATCAAATTCTTCAAGCTCAAATCATGGCAGTCAATAAATTACATCCATTAAAAATTATCTATGTGAATTTCTTTTGCTATGTTTCATATATTACAGTACCAAAAACTACTGCTTGCTGTGGAAAAACTCATGAAATAACTTTTGTTTGATAGCTGATCATGGCCAGAGAGAAAAAATAAACAATGGGAGTCAATCTATAAAACTCATCACACAACAATGAGAGACTAAGTAAATAAACTACAGATATCCTACCAGTATCCTTGCAGAAATCATGTCATAGTAAGTGTTGAGGACTTCTGGACGTGATAATACAAATTTCCCCACCAAGTCAACGGCTGCTTCTCTGACTGAAGTTGAATGATCTAGAAAGGAGTGGTGCACACCAAGCTGCATGTCGCTACGTGATAAAACTCCTGGGTCTGCTTCTACTACCATAGTTAAGCACTTCATTGCCTTTGTGCGTACTGCGATGGCTGACTCTGTCAATACTCTTAGAATCTGTCAGGGAAAAATTATGCATTAAACATTACTCTCATAAAGAATACTTAAATATTTAAGTGTGAAAAGAATTCAGCGTTACTCTGGTAAAAATGACACCAACTGAAATGTGAATCAATGAACTACAGAGGAAGTTCACAGAATGACAAGGTTATGTTCCTAGCAATCTATTGTTTTAGCAGAATACAATTGTCTGATCAAGTGATCCCCAATGATTTCTTTTTTCACAAAATTTCACCCAATCTAATTCTCATACATAAAACATCTTAGTTTATCATCAACATCCCACTCTCTCATCTGATGTATATAAAATTCTCTGATTCAGCAACTGTCGCCATGTCACTGGTATATCCAACGATATTTAATGATTCTTACTGAGCATGCTGGACACGAGGGATTTGGTGGAGTAGGTTCGAGGTGGAGTTAATTGGTTGCCAAGGCTTCCTAATTAGGTTTATCAATTTCAGTAAGTGATATTTAAATATGCTTATGTATCTGGCCATTATATTACCTATTTCAAGGTTTTCAATTACAGAGTATCTCATTTTTATAGCATATTAAGAATATGAAGACTTAGTATCCTTATAAGGTGATCAACATTGGCTAAAATACAGTAAGAATGTAAGGTTATTTTCTTTGATACTACTATGCAAGGATTCACAAGTGAAAAACCTTAACATATACTTAAATAATTTCTTCAAATCTGTAGTTACAGCAAAAACAGTGTTATTCAATGAACTTCAACCCTAAATCTAAGATGGTGCCAGGAGACAGATGAAACGGCCACATTCGCTCACACTCAGTCTCTAGCTGTCATGTGTAATGCACTGAAACCATAGCTCCCTTTCCACGTCCAGGCCCCACAGACCTTTCCATGATTTACCCCAGACGCTTCACATGCCCTGGTTCAGTCCATTGTCAGCACGTCAACCCCAGTATACCACATCGTTCCATTTCACTCTATTCCGTGCATGCCTTTGACCCTTCTGCACCGCGACAGAGCTATCAAGTTTGCATAGACCACTAATATTAATGACACAATTCTTTGTGTATTTATTCATAAAAGATTTAATGATATTTCTCGTTGTAAAAGAGTTACAGTTAATAACAGAATTAGTGTTCCTCCAGTCAATAGAATGGTCATAATTTTTAACATGATTAAACAATGCCTTTTGCATTTCAAGAGAGAAGAAACTCACCTTTCAAATGGCTATACCTACACTGTAAGAACTATATGTTGGACTATTGCTGTAACAGGTTAAGAAGTGAACGAAATAGTCTTCAAAGGAAACTGAACTGTAAGTTAGACCACCTTATTTTAAACAGTGGTTTTAATAAGCACACAAACCCTTCCTTTGTGGTGAACCTTTCCCATAAACAACTTGACAAGGATTCTTTATGTGCCCTAAGCTATGGTATATATTTTGTTTGCTCTAACAAAGAAGTTAGTTGTGTTGATGTTGCAAGATCATTTTGTAATTTGGAAAGTACAATAAAAATATGATGATGAAGAAATAGTGAAACACATATAACTAAAGCAGATAAAGCTAACACTGTTGTGATTATGGACAAACTTAATTATTTATCAAAAATAAATGATCTTTTATGTGATGATACAACATACAGTACCTGCAAAAAGTCTGAGGAATATGGGGCCATTTATTGTGTGATTGAGTGTCCACAGAATTTCTGTGTCTATCAACCTACCAAATGCTCAGATCCTACTTAATTAGTACTTGACAACTCTTCCTGGTGATCCCGTCACCAAAGACTGAGGAGGGCGTCAGTATCTCATAGGACAAACTATAGAGAAGGGACTCATGCTATGACCTGCTGGATTAACAAAGACCCTTTTTTGTTTCATTTACTTTTTGTCCCACATCTGCCCACCCACACTCAGAATGGGGCACAAGAACCTCACACAGCAAGAAAAGGCTCAGATTCTTATCCTGAGGGAGGTAAAAATTTCGTTGAAGGAGATTTATCAGCATATGGGGGTGAGAAAATCAGCCATATACAGCCTCATTGCAAAAGCGAAGAATATCCCACAGGGTGAAGTTCCACCTCATAAATGTGTACCAGGGCATCCCAGAAAGACTTCAGCAACTATTGACAAGCTTATCAAGAGGCAAGTATTGATAAATCCACTTTCCACAGCAAGACAATTGCAGCAAGTCTATTCCACCCTCCACAGTAGTGTTGCAGAACACATCATTCAAGAAACACCTGAACCTGCCTCTTCGTTCCCCAACCATAAAACCCCTGCTGACTGGCAAGATGTGTGCTGCTTGTCTCAGTTTTGCAAGGAACTACAAACATTTCACTGTTGAGGACTGGAGAAGGGTCTTGTGGAGCGATGAGTCGACTTTCCAGTATGGTGCAATAAAGCATGGAAGTTGAGTCATCCCTCGCACATGAATCCCCTTGACTCTCATTATGTGCAAATGACTATCAAACACCCAGACTTAGTCATGATTTGGGGTTGCTTCATTGGAGACTTAGGGCATGGAGGATTTCATGTGCTTTCTAAGAACATCACAATGAATGGAGACCGCTACATTGAAGTTCTTCTTGACCACATGATGAATTTTTATGAGATCTATGGCTGCAGCTTCTTATGCAAGACAGTGCACCATGTCACAAGGCAAAGAAGGTCATGAAATGGTTGCCAAACAAGCAGGTGAATGTCCTTCAGTGCCTGGGAATTCTCCAGACTTGAATCCCATTGAGGAACTGTGGTCTCACATGAAGCTTAAACTTCACGAAAGGAACACTTCTTCGTTTCTTCGCCTTCTTGAAGCCATCAGAGACATCTGGTTGAATGGAATTGACCTTGATTACTGCAGACACCTTACTGACTCCATGCTCAACGCATACAAGCTGTTTGGAAGGCACGTGGTGGCCACAGTAAGTACTAAAATGAGAAAATGAAAGTCATTCTTTTTTATATATCCATTCCTCAGACTTTCCATAGGTACTGTACTTTAATCTCAGTAGAAATCTGCTAGAAGCAGTTCATTCTCACTTTAATAAGGAACTGAAGTTGTTGAAATGTAATGATTCTCTCATCAAAAGATTTTCATCATTGTCCCCTTCATTGCCATATATGTGTGGACTTATCAAAACAAATAAGCCTGACTTTTCAGCAAGACCTGTGGTGAGTTCAGTGGGCTCAGTCACTTATAAATTATCAAAATGGTTAGTTTCTTTATTAAGCCCACTTGTGGGTAAGATTTCAAATTCTAATATCATGAACAGTGTAGATTTAGTTAACAAGCACAATGATATCCATGTTGATTTGATTTCAAACTGGTTAAGTTTTGATGTTTCATCTTTGTTCACAAAAGTTCCAGTTGATGGCCTCTTAGAGTATTTGGTTGATATTGTATGATCTTGATTTCCCTGTTTCAAATTCTGTTTTTATTGAATTGATAAAGTTTTGTATGAAAGACTGTATTTCATTTAGTAGAGAATATTAAGCTCAGAAATTTGGTACAGTGATGAATAACCGTTTTTCACCAGTATTAAGTAATCTTTGCATGGAATTCTTTGAACAGAAGTACAAAGGGATATCTTACCACTAAGGCATTTTGGTTTAGGTATGTTGATGATGCTTTGTATTTGGCCAATAAACGAAAATTTACAAACATTTCTCCATTTACTTAATTTAGTACCTTCTGTCAACTGATTGTGGAGGTGGAAAATAATTGTATGTTACCATTTTTAGATTGCATGATCCATAGGGATAGAAACATGTTTTAAGTTTAGCATATACAGAAAACCCAACAATGTTTGTTCTTATATTCATTATTACTCATCTCAACATGACAGAATTAAATTATCATCATTCCAGTCGTTGTTACTTTGGGCATTATGTATTTGCAGTCTGGAATTTATTGAAGAGTTTGAGAAGATATATTTTATTGGATCCAAGTTAAAGTATCCTAGGTCTTTCATTGATAGATTCCTAAGTTGACTGAGAAATTTTGATAGAGTTAAACCCAAACCTCCTCTTGATACCAAGAATCTTTTAGTTCTCCCTTTTAGTGATAATTTTACATTACTTCTCAGGTTGTTTAAATGCTTTCATGTAAATGTAGCCTTCAGCAATAACAGTACTCTAAACAATACCTTAATCAAAACTCGCCAGAGAATTTTGTGGTCTCTGTCTACGGAATCCCTTGTAAAAACTGTAACATGTTGGGTAGAATGGTAAGGATCTTTATTTTAGACTTAGGCAACATAGATATAGTATAAGAACAGGAAAAGAATCAAATGCATGGTTTAATCATGTTAAAAATTATGACCATTGTATTGACTGGAGTAATGCTAATTCTGTTATTAACTAATTCCTTTACCACAAGAAATATCATTGAATCTTCTATTATTAGATACACAAATAATTGTAACAGTATTAGTTAAGGTCTGTGCAGCCTTGATAGCTTTGTCGGAGGCAAAATTTGTAAACAGTTCCCTTTCCTGTCCACATAATAAAAAGATTATGACAGGCATGATGCCAGACCCGAATAACAACACCAGGTAACGCTTGTTTACCAGTGGCATCTTAGCTACATCTCTTCCTTGTATATCAACTGACTTCTAGGACTTTTATCTTGTTCTTGTATCTCCCCCGTTGTGATCATTACATGAAAGTGCACTTGGGAACTTATCGTGTTTCATTTTCTTCGTGGTTTTATGCATATACTAGATCACACGCACCACTGTGACCTCTTGCAATATACACATGTACACTCATACTTGCTCGCTGTCATCCATTTCTAACGCCACCCCACCCCGCAGGAAACCACAAATTATTTTCTTATTTTGTTTCAAGAAAACAAGAAAATAACATATATATTCTCTTCTCCCTCACACCTGATTGTCTTCCCTGCATCAGCAAAGTAGCACCTAGAGACAGGTGAAGAAAGGCCACATCCGCTTACATCTATACGCGAGTTTTTGAAATCCACCGTTTCCCACATTAATTAGGTAGCGCCTGGAATGGATGAAGGAAGGCCGCATTCACCCACATACACACTCTAGGGGAAGATTGTATTTTAACTAGTTTTATAGACCAAGGAAAACTCTTAATAATAATAGATCAAGGCATGTCAAGGTCATCCAAGTAAAGGGAGTTTGAAGTAGAAGTCGGAGGGGGAGACAATTGGGTTTTAGAGAACAAATCTTGCTTGCAGATAAAGTTAGTTACTATGTCTCCTGTGTAACACCTTTAGAAGCACAGGTGAAAGTATGGATTAATGGAAATAGACTAGTAAAGTCATATGAAACAGGAAAAAGAAGAATAAAATGCCATCAATGGAATAACCCAAAATACTTTTACTCATAGGCAAAATGCAAATCCAGAACCACAAACTCCTTTTCTCTTGTCAGAACAGAAGTTATATTTAATGATGATTGCCAAGAGATGAGCGAGATTCCAAAAAGGCAGTACAAATTGGTACTCAGTGAGCCAAAACCAACAGTAAAGATAAGGGACCCAATAGACATTTTCCAAAACATTAATCACCAAGTGCACACACAGCATTTATCACATTCTCAGCACAGGATTTTGAAATTTGAGAAGGCCACTGAGAGTATGCCCTTGCACTCAGCCCCAGGCCTAGACTCATGGAACTTACCCTTCATAAAGAAATGCAAGTCATCACTAGTACATGCATTAAGTATCATATGGGGAAAAAGTCTAGCTTCTGCCATCATTCCTGAGAGTTAGAAACTTTCCCAAACCACTCCACTCTACAGAGGTGGATGCAAAGCAATCCTAAAAAAACTATTGACCAATAGCAGTAACATTGGACATGATTGAAATCTTCCAAAGAGTCGTAAGAGACAAGCCAACTGAATTTATGTTAGTGATCAAGCATTATAACCCAGGACAGCTTAGTTTCAGGGTGGAAGATCTTTCCTGGCTCAGTTGCTTGACAAATATGATAAGATTATTGAAGCTCTTGAATTAAAGAAAATGTGACCATGGTTTCATAGCACATGAAAAGTGAAAGATAGGAATAACTGATAAAATTCAAAGATGGATATCTATATATATCTATCTGTATTTCTGATGAGAGTATGTAGTTGTAAATCATGCCATATCCAATTCTTCCATAGTTAAAAGCTCAGTCCTCCAAGGAACTGTACTTGCCCTCTTGGATGTTTACGAATGTGTGATTTTTTAAGTTACATGGATGAGTAAAAGCACAAATAATTCTGATTCCCACTCTAGTGATAACAAGACCTTATGCTGAAAGTAGATAGTTGCACTCTTAAAGTAAATAGCTACTTTCTGAATCTCATCTAGCTCTCACTTTATGACAAGTGTTTTTCCAGCTGTGTGGTTCTACAAATTAGTTTATAACAGAAGACTTCTTTATATGCCTTGAAATAATTCATATGCCACCTCATTCACCAAACCTTGTTTTGTGGTTTTGCTTCGTATCACCTATGCCTCTTCCTGCAATCTCTTTTCGGACTGTCTGCAAAGTGCTTCTTTCTCTGGACACAAGCAAGGCTTATGGTCCTGATGGCATCCATCCCCATGCACTGAAAGTGTGTGCCTCTGAACTTGCACCAGTGCTAGCTCATCTGTTCCATTTCTGTTTAAAACCAAGACTTTTCCTTCTCCTTGGAAACATCCCTAAGAAGGGTGACCGTTCTGACCCCTCTAACTATCGTCCTAATGCTTTTAATCCCTCCTCAACTCCCTTATCCTTAAACACCTCGAAAATCAAAGTCTGCTCTCTGATCACCAGTATGGCTTCTGTAAGGCGAGATCTGATGGTGATATTCATTTCGATCTTACTAATGTTTGGTCATCATCCCTGAAAGATTTTTGGAGTCATATGTAGTTGCCCTTGACAGGGTGTGACATCAAGGTCTCATTTCTAAGCTCCCATCTTTTGGCTTCCTTCCCTCACTTTGCTCCTTCTTATCTAGCTTCCTCTTTGGCTGATCTATCTCTGTGGGTGTTGTTGGATCAGCCTCCCCTTCTCTCCATCAACAGTGGTATCCCTCAAGGTTCTGTCTGTCCCCTACAGTGTTTCACCTTTTTTTCAACAATTTCCTCTCTTCCACAAATAATCCAATGCACTCATACACTGACAACCCAACACCGCATTCATCCACATCCTTTAATTCTGCTCCCTCTTCTCTCACCCGATTTACATCTCATCTTGATGTAGCTTCCTCAGTAAACTTGGACTTGGACAGGATATCTCCGTGGGGTAGACAAAATCTTGTTAAGTTTGATGCATCCAAGACCCAGTTTCTACCCATCTCTATTGAAAACTTCTTACAACTCTTGTCTCTCCTCTGACAGTTCTGTAATTCCACCTCTTGACTCAATAAGCATACTTGGTATTTCTGTAACATCTGCTCTTTATTGGAAACCCCACATTATGGGAATAGCTAAGTCTGCTTCTAAGAAACTGGGTGTCCTGTATAGATGTTGAAACTTCTTTTCTGTACAGTTGCTCCATTTATACAAGGGACTTATTCGTCCTGGTATGGAGTACTGCTTTCACATCTGGGGTGGTTCTAGGTCTGTTTCCTTACTTGACAGAGTTGAGTCGAAAGTGGTCCGACTTATAAACTGTCCCAGGTTTACTTCCAAACTTGACCTCCTTGCCCTATGCCACATTGTTAGTTCACTTTCCTTTTTCTATAGGTATTTCTTTGATTTTTGCTCCCAAGTGCTGGCTACTTGTGTGCCCCCACCACTAGCTAGACCACGCAATACTCAGCAGGATTATTGTGTGGCCATCAGCAGCTCAAGGGTCAGCCATTTTCATACCTGCTTCTTTCCCTACACATCGAAGCTTTGGGACTCCGTACCTTCCCATGTCTTTCCAATTAACTATGGCCTGGCACATTTCAAATGACAGGGTTTTCACTCTCTCCAAAATTGGTAAATACTTTTCCTTGTCTTTTCTTTTTCCATTTCATAATTCTTTCTGTATTTCAATTAAAGCCTGGCCTTGGTGTGGACTTTTTTCCATGACGAGCCTTCAAACTTTTTTTTTTTTTTTTTTTTTTTTTTTTGGGGGGGGGGGGAGACAAGCCAACAAAGACCTGGCATGGGTGTGTTAGGGGGTACTTACTGATTTGCAGTGCCCTGTATTCAGTTGCTGGTTTGCTATGCTTACAATAATTATATTGGCTGACCAGGTTGTCCTTGGAATACTGTTGGATGGAATTCTGGAGTTTGTTGTCATTGATGGCAAAACCACTCATAATATATTAACTAAACAGCACTTGTCCAACCTAATAAATGCCCATTCATTTGTAGTAGAAGTCCCCGTGTCTGACCTTTGTTTGTCTAAATATAGTTACATAAAGGTAGGTATTTAAGGAGTCAGGAAGTAAAGGTCAACAGTTCTTCAGAATGAAAACTGTATAAATAGTTTAACAAATAGGATGACACACTTTGAATGTTTCCCAGGAAAGAATCATGTAGTAAAAGGATACAGAGAGAGGAGCATCCATCACTCACTCAATTTCATGTATTTTTTGGCCAATATTTTCACAAGTTATAAAAGTTTATGATAGTTTTGTTTTGGAAGCATGTATTCAAATTAGCTTAATGGTTGTTATTTCTTCATTTCTTTTAAGAGTTTTATCCAACTAGTTTTAACTTCCAGATTCGTGTTGATCACCGTAGTGAGTGTGTTCACTTTGGTGCAGACCTGAGTGAGTCTCAACGTGAAGATCTTCCAGAAGGCCCAATGCTTCAGTCGTTGCCTTCAGAGACTATTCGCTGCCAGCTGGTACAAATGGGATCTGCCCTGCAAGCATGTCTAGATCTCATTGTTCCAGATAATAGGAAGGTGAAATGATGCTTAAATACTTTGTTTGGAATTAGAAGTTTTACAAACATTGAAAAACCTAACCAGCCAGTAAACAAGCACATTTCTTGAGAAACTCAGTTGTAAGACCATCCACTCCTGCAGCTTTTTTATTCTTCATTTCATATAAGGCTTTCACTACATCCTCCCTTTTTATCAAACCATTCAGCAGGATTCTCACTCCACATGCCATATCATCTGAAACACCACATCTGCTGCCCTATTGTTTAACATATTCAAAATACTCATTTCATGTCTTTCTCCTCTTCATTGCCTATTACCCCTCACAGAATAAGCATGTATCATCTTGTGGAAAAGAAATATCATGTGACTGGTGTAAAATTAAACAATAATAATGCCTGTGAGGATCATAATGATCATAGATTTTTTTCCTTACAGTAACAAGGTAGTACCAGGAACAAATCAACATTGGCCTCATTTGCTCACATTTCCTCTGCTGTCAGGTATAATGCTACAAAATCAGAGCCCTCACCCCATAGAACATTTCATGGTTGTCGCTGACTGTTTCGTATGTCCTGGCTCTGCCTGTATAGTGCACATTACCTGTGTACTACACTTTGTTCTGTCCTATACATGCCTCTTAATCTCCTGAATGTTCGGGCCCCAGTACTGAACTTCCTTCAGACCATCCTTGGTCTCCCCACCCCCTTTGTTCCTTCCACTTCTGACACACACATTCAGTATGTCTCTCTTCATTCATCAGTTCTATTTGTCCATATTATTTCAGCACACCCTGGTCAGCTTTATCAATCATTCTATATTTACTACCGCACTTTTCTCTTACAGTCATTCCTTACATTATCACCCTATGTTATACCACACAATGTCCTCAGACATTTCATTTCTAAAATACAGACCTTCTGTTCTCATGCATTTAGGGCCTAAGACTCATGTCAGTACAATACTATAGGGACTACTGTAATTTTAAACAGTCATATTTTCTCTAATAGATAATGACCTTCCCAGAAATTTCTAAGTGCCCTAAGTCCCCCTGCCTCCTCTCCCACAATGGCCTACTTCAACCTCCATATTCCATCAGTTGCAGACACCATCCCAAGGTATCTAAAGCACTCCACTTCTTCCTGGTCCCCTAATTTAGATTTACTTTTAGACTCGTGTGGGATCTTCATGCTTCATTTTATCACTTTTTATTCACATTCACTAACTACTGTCTTTTTACATTCTCAAGCACTGTCACCATCTTCTGGAGTGTCGTCACCGGAGCCATGTCATCTGCAAATAGAAAATGTGCAAAATGTCCCATACTGCATGCAATATTTCGTTAAGATTTTTTTTATTATTTGTACCATATGAAAAATTAATGTAAATATTACAGCGTAGTTGAAAGAGAGATGGTAAAATATTCATAGACATTACTCATCCATATCTTTAATCTCTTTTTACATAAATATGATGTAACTTCTTTATGTTGGAAATGTTCGTTATAAGTTACAGGGGCTTGAAGTCATGTAAAAAATTTTCCCATAATGTTTTTTGTGCTTTTGCCACTTTTCCATATATTTGATAAGAAATTTTTAATTCATGGTATTGGCTTAATTTTTATCTTGGAAAGGGGTCTCAGTAGAAGAGATCATTTCATTTAATAATTAAATATACTCCTGTGACCTTGCAGAAGGAAATGGAATCAATGAGAGCTCAAACTATTCAGTTTTACCAGCATACAAAACAGCGTGAACATATTAAGATCTTGCAGCGTCAGCACATCATTGAAGAAAGAAAGGAAATGCTCGAAAACCAAAATTTAGAACGTGAAGAATCCATCCGTCGAGCTCAGGTATGGTTTTGTCTGTTTTAGATTACAACAGTAGGTGAATGATTGTTTGCATTATTAGAGCAGTATACTGACATCTTACATGGTTACTTAGAAGGAACCAATTTCAGAAAAGGGTGTTGGTAGCATTTAATAGTATATGATTTAAGTTGTACTTATTTTCATACAGCTGTAATTTACTGAGAATTGTTTCATGAAAAACTGACTGTAGGGAACGAGATAAGTTTATTCCCTGTGCCATAGACGATTACAGCTTCAGAAATGTCTACTCAAGAAATTTTCTTAACATTATACATGAGAAAAAGGATATACAATGCTCTTCCATGATGTAATATCATCTATACCCTTTTTGGTGTTTCCTTGTATAGAATGATTGGTTGCCTTGTTGGAGCAGTTTACTGACATCTTACATCATACTTAAAAGGAACCAGTTTCAGAAAAGGGTGCCAGTAGTTTTTAATAGTATACGATTTAAGTGGGATACCAAATTGGAGGTGGAAGGATGGAGTGAAAAAGATTTTGAGCAATCGGGGCCTGAACATGCAGGAGGGTGAAAGGTGTTCATGGAATAGAGTGAATTGGAACGATGTGGTATACCAAGGTTGACATGCTGTCAGTGGACTGAACCAGGGCATGTGAAACGTCAAGGGTAAACCATGGAAAGGTCTTTGGGACCTGGATGTGGATAGGGAGCTGTGGTTTTGGTGCATTGCTCATGACAGCTAGAGACTTGAGTGTGACCAGATGTGGCCTTTTTTCATCTGTTTCCTAGCAGTACCTCGCTGGCACAGAGGGTGGCAATGCTGTTTCCTGTGGGACAGGATGATGCCAGGAATGGAATAACGCAAGCAAGTATGAATATGTACATGTGCATATATTTATGTGGGGATAGGGATGTAAGAATACTTCCCCCCATATTCCCTGCGTGTCGTAGAAGGCAACTAAAAGGGGCGGGAGCGGGGGGCTGGGAACCCTCCCCTTCTTGTATTTTCAATTTCTAAAAAGGGAAACAGAAGGAGCTAAGCATGGAGTGCTCATCCTCCTCGAAGGCTCAGATTGGGGTGTCTGAATGTGTATGGATGTAACCAAGACGAGAAGAAAGGAGAGAGAGGTAGTATGTTTGAGGAAAGAAACCTGGATGTTCTGGCTCTGAGTGAAACAAAGCTCAAGGGAAAAGGGGAAGAAT